>JAQZBX010044522.1:0-21333 GCA_029593785.1 Cabassous unicinctus
GATACATATCAATCATACATGAACGTACAAAATTTTGAAATATGGAGCAGAAATCACGATCTTAGAAAATAAATTGGTATCACATCTTACAGTGGCCCCATCTCCAGCAGAAACGTGAATTGTGATTCATTTAAAAAATTGCCCAGAACATCTTGGAAACACGACTAATAACTATTATCCATGGCTCCACTTTTTGTAAAATTAGTAACATCCCCACGATTTTTAAACAAATCCGTTTTATTGAGACATATTAAACCAATATCTTTTTTATACAATATGTACATAAGTTAGACCTTGTTATATTCACAGTGGTGTGCATTCATCATTTCAATCATTATTAAAACTTTTCAAAAGCTCTATAATAAATTTAATAAGTAAAGAAATACCAGAAAAATAAAGAAGAAATGATTCACCTCTCAATCCTTTAGTTGATGTTGACATACATAGGTGTTTATCTGGCTGACATTGAACAACTTTTTTATCTATCAATTTTATTGATATGTGATCCCATACTACATCATGTGGACAAAACGAACAATGAATTTCTTTTTAAAGCTGTTGAAAATGTCTTTAATTTAAAATTATGAAGTGAAATGAATAGCAGATTGAAAGAAATTGCTAATTTTAAAAGGGAATGTATGTTATTTGATAATTCTGAGGAGAACTTTTTCCATGATTTCATGACTGTTTACTGAATAGTTAGAAGGCTCTGGATTTTCCTTCAAGAAACCCATTACTGATATTCTGGAAATCACTGGGATGTTCTGGAGTGCACAGGGATTGCTATGAAGGTATCCAAATATAAATGCCTGTTGTTATGACATATTGTAATTTTGTATATTGTATTAGAAATAAAATCAAACTCGTTCTTGCCAAGAATCTGAATCCACATATTTACAAATGAAAACCCAACAACTCAGAGTACAAAAACTCCCAGCCTCCAAATTTGTCCTATGGCTTATGAAGGACCTTGCCAAACCCAGAGGATAAAAAGGGACTTGTAGCATCCACATGTGACAAACAGTGACTCAAATGTTTAAAAGATATCATGGGGTAGAGGAATGGTTCATAAAACTCATGGACCTAATCCATCAAGCCGAGTGTACAGACCTCCATTCTATGCATGCATGATTATAGGCTCCAAAAATGAAGAATCACTAAAGGAAGACCACTTTAGAGAAACAGGAAATTCTAAAGCTTCATATTTGCCTCTCACCACACTCTTTCTCTTAATATGTATTCTTAGTGATGGATATCAACACACGTAATCTTGAACTCGAGAAAAGAAATCACAGCCTTAGAAATAATGGGGCATAACACCATAAAATGGTCCAAACTCCAGCAGAAATTTGAATTGTGATTCATTTTCAAAAATTGGCCAGGGCATTTATGAATCTCGACTAATAACTATTAGTAGACACTATCAACACTAATTGGACATGAAAGGTTTTAGCCTTATAAATAGTAAACTCTTTAAAAATAAGAGGCTTCAAAGACCAGAGTTCATATGGCATGCATATTTTATGTTAACATTTGGAGTACATTTTCTTACTAATAGTTATTGAAATAATATTAAACTACAGTAACTTGTTAAATAATAATGGGAAAACAAGTAATGCTTCTCAGTGATTCCACAATTTTTGAATACTCACAAATTTAAATAGACAATTCTTAGGAAATATTATTCCATCATTTCACAATTGTTTACTGAATGTTTAGAAGGCTCTGGATTTTATTTCAAGGAAACCATTCCTGATTTCTGGACATCATTGGGCTTTTTTCAAGTGCAGAGAAATAGTGATGTAGGTGTCCCTATATAAATACCTACACTTTTGACATATTGTAAAATTTTAGAATATATTGGAAATAAAATCAAACTCATTTGTACAAAGAAACAGAATTGACATGTACACAAATGAAAACCCAGGAATTCTGAGTAAAATAACTCCCAAATTCCAAATTTCTCCCATGGCTTATGAAGGAGTTTGCCAACACCCAGAAGAGAGAAAGGGACTTGTAGGTTCACAAGGTGACAAAGAGTGACTCAACTGTTTACAAGATATCATGGGGGAGGGGAATGGTTCATAAAAGTCAAGGACCTAATACATCAAGCAGAGTGTGTTACCCTCCATTCTATACATGAGTGATTATAGCCTCCAAAAATGTAGAAGCACAAAAGGAATACCAATTTAGAGAAAAAGGTAATTCCAAAACTTCATATTTGTCTCTCTCCTAACTCTTTCTCTTAATATATATTTTTAGTGATGAATATCACTCATACATGAACATACATGAACTTGAAGACTGGAGCAGAAACGACAACCTTAGAAAATAATGGGGCATAACACTTTTCAGTGGTTCCAGACACACATCTGCAGCAGAAACTTAAAATGTGATTCATTTGTAAAATTGGCAGGAGCATCTTTGAAACACGACTATTAACTAGTATACATGGGTCAACTTGGGAGTACAATTCCTGACATTCCCCATGATTTTGAAACAAATCTGTTTTATTGAGACAAATAAAACCAATATCTTAGGTACCCAATGTCTACATTCCCTGGACCTTGGTATAATCACAGAGATATGCATTCATCTCTTCAATAATTATTAAACCTTTTCAATAGCTCTTTAATAATTATACTAAATAAAGATAAACCAGAAGAATAAATAAGAAATTATTCACCTTTCAATCCATTTGTTGACACTGACATACATAGATTTTTTCTGGTTGTCCTTCAACTATTTCTATTGTTTATCTATCAGTTTCATTGATATTGGATCCCTTATTACACAATGAGGACAAAATGAATAATGAATGGCTTTTTAAAAGCTGTTGAAAATGCCTTTATTTTAAAATTATGAACTTTAATGGATATTAGATTGAAAGAAAATGTTGATTTTTAAAGGGTGTGTATGTAAATCGGCAATTCAGAGGAGATCTTTTTCCATGAATTCATGAATGTTTAGAAGGTTCTGGATTTTGTTTAAGGGAAAATAGTGCTGATTTTATGGACATCATTGGTTTGTTGTCGAGTGAAGAGTTATTGTGATGCAGGTATCCATATATAAATACCTGCTCTAATGACATATTGTAATTTTTAAATAGCATTGGAAATAAAATCAAACTCATTCTTACAAAGAAACAGAATCCACATATACACAAAAGAAAATCATGGAACCCAAAGTACAAATATCTCCCTGATTCCAAATTTCTCCTATGGTTTATGAAGTACCTTGCCAGCATCCAGAGGAGAAAAAGGGGCTTTTAGGTTCCACAAGGTGGCAAAGAGTGAATCAAATATTTACAAGTTATCACGGGGGAGAGGAATGATTCATAAAAGTCAAGGACCTAATCTATCAACCACAGTGTACCGCCCTCCATTATATGCTTGCATGATTATAGCTTCCATGAATGAAGAAACACAAAAGGAATACATCTTTAGAGAAATAGGTAATTCCAAAGTTTCATACTTGTCTCTCCACACCTTCTTTCTCTTAATATATATATATTTCTGATGCATAGCAATAATACCTGAACATACAGAAATTGAAGTCTAGAGAAGAAATCATGACCTTAGAAAATAAAGTGGCATAACACCTCACAATTCTCCCATTTCCAGCAGAACCTTGATTTGTGATTCATTTTTAAAAATTGATCAGAGCTTTTTTGAAAGAAGACTAATAACTATTAACCATGGCTCAACTTGGTTGTATAATTTCTGACATCCCCACTACTATTAAAACATATCTGTTTTATTGAGACATTTTAAGCCAGTATCTTTTTTTATCCAATGCATTCATTTCCTGGTCCTTGGTATATTCACAGTGGTGTGCATTCAGCTCTTCAAACTTTATTAAACCTTTACAACAGCTCTATAATAATTATAATAAATAAAGAAAAACCAGAATAATAAAGAAAAAATTATTCTCCTCACAATCCATTTGTTGACAATGATATACAAAAGTGTTTTCTGCTAGTCCTAGAACACCTTTTCTGGTTATCTATCAGTTTTATTGATATGTGATCCCATACTACATCATGTGGACAAAATGTACAATGAATGGCATTTTTAAAGCTGTTGAAATCGTCTTCATTTTAAAATTATGAACTGAAACCAATATTACATTGAAGTCAATCTTAAATTTAAAAGGGAGGGTGGGTAAATTGATAATTCTGCTGAGAAATTTTTCCATGATTTCACGATTGTTTACTGATTTTTTAGAAGGCTCCAGAATTTGTTTCAAGAAAACTGTTCCTAAATTTCTGGATATCATTGGGCTGTTCTCGAGTGCAGAAAGATCGTGATGCAGGTATCCAAATATAAATACCTATCCTTATGACATATTGTTGGTTTTCATTTGTTTATATGTTTATTCTATTTGTTTGTCAGAATGAGTTTGATTTTATTTTCAATACTTTCTAGAAAATTACAATATATCATGAGCACAGATATTTATATACGGGTACCTGCATCACAATCTTTTTGCACTTGAGAACAGCCAAATTATGTCCAGAAAATCAGGAATGGTTTCCTTGCAACAAAATCCAGAGGTAAAGCATTCATATGCTGAGTTTGTCTTAGAGAGAGGCCACATTTCAGAAACAAAGAGGCTCTCAGATGGTAACCCTTAGGCACCCCATAACAGTAGGCCAAGTTTCAATTACAAGAGCAAAGACTCATAAGGCAAGTCATCAAAAACAAGAACACAACAATGGGCCATCCTCTTTTGCTGAACACTGTCCCTGCACTCAGGGGACAGTTGCTGCTCCCTTGAAGAATGTGGCAGAGCTCCCCAGCCTGGGAATTCGGTATTCCCTCATTTTTTGAGTGATTGTCTATCCACCCTGACCATGCCCCATCCCTCAATCATTTGAACAATTTTATATAATTTTCATGTATATTCAGATAAACTTATACCCATGAATCTCCCATCCCAGACACCCCAACCAATGAACTCTGAAGCCCACATTGTAACCCTTCTGTGATCTAAAAATTCCTTGAAGATGAAGTCCCTATAATAACCAAATACTATTATTAAGAAAATGAAACAATAATGATAACTTTAAATGCAAGAGATAAAATACAAATAAACCCCGAAAAAAGAACTAAAAATAAAATATAATTAATGGATTGGGACGTGCAAAATAAAGAAAATGGGGAAAAAAAAGAATTTTTTAAAATTATTATTTTTATTTTTTCTCCTTGCATCACTGCATTATAAGATGCCCAGTATGTACCGTGACACCTTCCCCCCTCTTTCCCCATTGTGTCCCAAATTTTCATTTAGTTTTCAAAGAAGGTTTAGGTCACAGCAAAGTCACACATGGAATACTATAGATTCCCATATACCTAACCACCCTCTCCTTCCCCACCCCATATTAAAACCTTTTTTTTTGTGGATAGTAGCATTGTTATAACTTTTACAGATAGTGAAACATAGCTATTAAACTTTATCAATAGTTTACAGTATAGTTTACAATTTAGATGGAAAAGTTTAATAATTTTTCATGATATTTACCATGTCCTGTGTCCATTACTGTAAATTATTGAAAAACATTTCCCATGACCCATAAATACCCCGTATGAACTTTCCTCTTCCTTTTTCCCCATGCCCATTGGTCATATGACACTTCCTTGCCTTGACTCATAGGATTACAAGATTCGTAGATAAATGCCCTGTGTATTCTAACCTGCACTTCATAATCTACCCACCTGTGAACACTGCACGACCAAACCCAGTAATATCACTACCCACAATTCCTATTCATCAATATACAACTATACTCAATCACTTTACCATAGATTATGCCAATATGGGTGATGGCTCACAACCTATTCTTCTCTCTCTCACTTGTTAACCTATCTATCAGACAGTGTTTCTCAATGCTGTTCACTTTCCTCAATTCAAATCCGTGAGGTCATATACTGTACATCCTTCACTGAATCGTTTGCTTCACTCAACATAAGGTCTTCAAGATTCATCCATGTTATTCCATGTGTTAGCACTTTATTCCTTCTAACAGCTGAGTAATATTCCATTGTAAGTATGTACAATATTTTGCTTATCCATTCATCTGTTGATGGGCACCATGGATGATTCCAACTTTTGGCAATTGTGAACAATGCCGCTATGAACATTGGTGTGCATATATCTGTTCATGTCTTTGCTTTCTTCTGGGTATATACCCAGCAGTGAAATTGTTGGATCATTTGGAAGATCTATTGTTAGCTTTCAGATGAATCACCAAACTGTCCTCCACAGTTACTGGACCATTCCACAATCCCACAATCATTGGATTAGGGTTCCTATTTCTCTACATCCTTTCCAAAACTTATACTCAGATTTTTTTTAATAGCTGCCATTCTGATGGGTGTAAGATGGTATCTCATTGTGGTTTTGATTTGCATTTCCCTAATAGCTAGTGATGCCGAGCTTTTTTTTGGATGCTTTTTAGCCATTTGTATATCTTCCTTGAAGAAGTGTCTTTCCAGATCATTTGACTATTTTTTAAATTGGTTGTGTGTCTTTTTATTTTTGAGGTGTAGGATTTCTTTATATATGCAGGATATTCAGATCCTATCAGATATATGGTGTATTAGTCAGCCAAAGGGGTGCTAATGTGTAATACCAAAAATGGGTTGTTCTCTATAAAGGGTATTTTGTTGCGGTAGAAGTCTACAGACACCAGGACATAAAGCGTTAAGTTTTTTCTCTTACCAAGATCCATTGCCACGTGTTGGAGCAAGACATTTGCCAAAGTTTGCCAGGGTTCAGGATTCTTAGGTTCCTCTCTTCCTGGGGCTGCATTTCTCTCTGGGCTTAGCTCCTGTTTCCTCCCCATGGTCAGCTGTAGATGATCAGGCAAATGGCTCACTTCTCTTCTCCTGGGGCCTTCTTTCCAACATCAAAACTGCTTCCCAAAACCTGCCACAACTCTGTTCTTTGCCTTGCCTTTTATATTCAATTCCCCACCCACCAAGGGATGGGGCCCAATGCCCTACTGACATAGCCCAATCAACACCCTGATCGTAACTTAATCATGCCCAGATTAGCATGTCAGTTTACAAGCATGATCCAATTATATTTTTGGAATTCATAATTACATCAATCTCCCGAACTGCAACATATGGTTGCCAAATATTTTCTCCCCTTGAATCGGCTGCCTTTTTATTTTCTTAATAACGTCCTTTGAGGTCCAGAAGTTTTTAACTTTGATGAGATCCCATTTATCTATTTATTCTCTTGCTGCTCCTTCTTTGGCTGTGAAGTTCATGAAACTTTTCCTTTTACAGGTTCTTGTAGATGCCTCCCTACATTATCGTCCAAGGACTTTATGGTTTTGTCTCTTATATTTAAGTCTTTGATCCATCTTGAGTTGATTTTTGTATTGATTTTGTCAAGGTGTGAGATGGTATTCTTCTCTCATTCTTTTGTATATGGATATCCAGTTCTCCAAGCACCCCTTGTTAAATAGGCCATTCTCTCCCAATTGAGTGGGCTTGGTGGCCTTGCAAATATCAAATGGCTTTTTATGAAAGAATCTATATCAGAACTCTCAATTTGGTTCCATTGGTCAGTCTGTCTATCCTTGTGCCAATACCATGCACTTTTGAACACTGTATTTGTGTACTATGTTTTAAAGTCAGGTAATGTGATACCTCCAACTTCATTTTTCTTTTTCAGTATGTCTTTCAGAAATCAGGGCCTTTTACCTCTCCAAATATATTTTGTGGCTAGTTTTTCCCATTCCTTAAAAAATATGGTATTGATTTTTATGTGGATTGCATTAAATCTGTAGATTAGTTTGGCTAGGATAGACATCTTGATGATATTTAGTCTTCCTATCCATAAACAGGGAACATTTTTCCATTTATTTAAGTCTTCTTTGATTTATTGTAACAGTGTTGTGTAGTTTTCTGTATATAAGTCCTTTACATCTTTAGTTAAATTTATTCTTAGGTATTTGATTTTTTAGTTACTATTGTAAATGGTATTTTTTTCTTGTTTCCTGCTAAGATTGCTCGTTATTGGTGAACAGAAATGCTACTGATTTTTGAGCATTGATCTTATAGCCTGCTACATTAACGAACTACTTTATAAGTTCTAGAAGTTTTGTTCTAGATTTCTCAGGGCTTTCTATGTAAGATAATTTTGATAATTTTGACATGATTTTGCAGATCATGTCATCTGCAAATAGTGAAATTTTTACTTCTTTCCCAATCTGGATGCCTTTTTTATGCTTCCCTTGTGTCAGTGCTCGAGCAAGTACTTCTAAGGCAATGTTTAATAAAAGTGGTGATATTGGGCATCCTTGTCTTTTTCTTAATCTCAGAGGGAAGGCCTTTAAGATTTCATCACTGAAGATGATGTTAGCTTTGGATTTTTCATATATACACTTTATCATATCCACAAAGTTTCCTTCTATTCATTTCTTTTGCAGTGTTTTTATCAGGAAAGAGTGCTGTATTTTGTCAAATTGTTTTTCTGCATCTGTAGAGATGATCATATGATTTTTTTCTTTCAATCATTTTATGTGGTGTATTACATTGATTGATTTTCTTATATTGAACCATCCTTGCATACCCGGGAAGAAACCCACTTGGTTAGGTGTACAATCCTTTTGATATGTTGTTGAATATGATAAGCAAGTTGAGGATTTCAGCATCTGGGTTGATTAGACAACATAAGTCATAGGAGAAATTTGAAGGCTGGGAGCTCTTTGTACTCTGAGTTCCTGAGTTTTCATTTGTGTATATGTGGATTCTGTCTCTTTGTAAGAATGAGTTTGATTTTATTTTCAATATATTCTAAAAAAATACAGTATGTCATAAGAGCAGGTATTTATATATGGATACCTGCATCACAATCTCTCTGCACTCGAGAACAGCCCAATGATGTTCAGAAAATAAGGAATAGTTTCCTTGAAACGAAATATGGAGCTTTCTAAACATTCAGTAAACAGTTGTTAAATCATGGAAAAAGATCTCCTCAGAATTATCAAATTACCTACATTCCCTTTTAAAATTAACATTTTCTTTCAATCTAATATCCATTCCAGTTCATAATTTTAAATTAAAGACCTTTACAACAGTTTCAAAAAAACAATGCATTGTTCCTTTTCCCCACATGATATGGCATGAGAGCACATATCAATAAAAACAGATAGATGAAAAAAAAAGTTTTTCAACGACTGCCAGAGAAACATCTATGTATGTCAGTGCCAACAAGTGGATGGAGAGGAGAAAAATTCTTCTTTATTCTTCCAGTTTTTCTATAACTATTATAATTATTAAAGAGCTATTGAAGTGGTTTTATATCTATTGAAGAGATTAATGCACACCACTGTGAATATATGAAGGACCAGGGAATGTACACATTGGATTAAAAAGTTATTGGTTTATTATGTCTCAATAAAACAGATTTGTTTTAAAATTCTTGGTGATGACAGGAGTTGTACACCCAAGTTGAGCCATGGATAATAGTTATTAGTCGTGTTTCAGAAATGCTCTGACCAACTTTTGAAAATAAATAACAATTCAATTTTCTGCTGGAGATGGGACCATTCTAAGGTGTTATGCCCCTATATTTTCTAAGGCTGTGATGTGTGCTCTAGATTTCAAATTATGTATGTTCATGTCTGATTGAGAGTCATCACTAAAATTATAGATATAGAAAGGAGGGTGGCGAGAGACAAATATGAAGCTGTGGAATTACCAATATCTCTAAAGTAGTCTTCGTTTTGTGTTTCATCATTGTTGGAGGCTCTAATCACACACGCATAAAATGGAGGGTGGTACACTATGCCTGATGGATTAGGTCTTTGAATTTTATGAACCCTTCCTCTCCCCCATGATATCTTGTAAACATTTGAGTCACTCTTTGTCACCGTGTGGACCCTACAAGTCCCTTTTTCACTTCTGGGTTTCGGTAATGTCCTTCATAAGCCATAGGAGAAATTTGGAGCCTGGGAACTATTTGGCACTGAGTTCCCCGGGTTTCATTTGTGTATATGTGGACGCTGTTTCTTTGTAATAATGAGTTTGATTTTATTTTCAATACATTCTAAAGAATTAAAATATGTCATAAGAGCAGGTATTTATATATGATACTTGCATCACAAGCTCTCTACTATCTAGAACAGCCCAATGATGCCCAGAAAATCATAAATGGTCTCCCAGGAAGAAATTCCTGAGACTTCTAAACATTCCATAAACAATCGTGAAATTGTGGAAAAAGTTCTCCTCTGACTTATTGATTTAACTACACTCCCTTTTAAAATTAACATTTTCTTTCAATCTAGCATCCATTTCAGTTCATAATTTTAAAATAAAGACACTTTCAACAGCTTTCAAAAAGCCATTCATTGTTCACATTGCCCATATTATGTAGTATGGGAACACATATCAATAAAACTGAAATATAAACAAAAAAGTTGTTTAAGGACAGCTAGAAAAACACCTATTATGTCAGTGTCAACAAATGGATTGATGGGTGATACATTTCTTCTTTATTCTTCTGATATTTCTTTATTTATTATAATTAATACAGACCTATTGAAATGGTTTAATAATGATTGAAGAAATGAATGCACACCACTGTGAATATAACAAGGACAAGTGAACGTACATATTGGATAAAAAATATTCGGTTTATTCTGTCTCAATAATACAGATTTGTTTTAAAAATCATGGCAGTGTCAGGAATTGTACACCCAATTTGAGCTGTGGATAATATTTATTAGTCATGTTTCAGAAATGCTGTGGCCAATTTTTAGAAATGAATCACAATCAAACTTTCTGTTGAACTTATTTACATGGGACCACTATAAGGTGTTATGCCCCCTTTTTTTCTAAGGTCTTGATTTCTGCTATAGACTTTAAGTTTATATATGTTTATGTATGATTGATATGCATCACTAAAAATATATATTAATTGAAAGAGTGTCATGAGAGACAAATATGAAATTTGGATTAACCTATTTCTCTGAAGTGGTCTTCCTTTTATGTTTCTTCATTGTTGTAGGCTATAATTTGTTATGCGTTGAATGGAGAACAGTACACTCTGCTTGATGAATTAGTTAATATACATTTATGAAACATTCTTCTCCCCAATGATATCTTGTAAATATTTGAGGCACTGTTTGCCAGCTTTTGGACCCTACAAACCCCTTTTTCTCTTCTGGGTGTTGACAAGGTACTTCATAAGACAGAGGAGAAATTTGTAGGCTGGGAGCTATTTGTAGTCTGAGCTCCTGGATTTTCATTTGTGTATATGTGGGTTCTGTTTCTTTGTAGAATGAGTTTGATATTCAATCCAATAAATTCTAATAAATTAAAATATGTCATAAGATCAGATATTTATATATGGATACCTACATCACAAACTCTCTGGCATGGAGAAAACCCAAAGATGTCCAGAATATCAGGAAAGGTTTCCTTGAAACAAAATCCGGTGCCTTCTAAACATTCATTAAGCATTCGTGAAATCATGGAAAACGATCTCCTCTTAATTATCGGTTTACCTACACTCCCATTTAAAATTAACATTTTCTCTCAATCTTATATCTGTTTCAGTCATAATTTTTTTTAAAAAATAATGATTCAACAGCTTTAAAAAAGCCATTCATTGGTCACTTTGTCCACATGATTTAGTATTTGATCACATATCAATAAAAGTGGTAGATGAACAAAAATTTTTTCAAAAGTAGCCAGAAAAACACCTATGTAAGTCACTTTCAAGAAATGGATTTAGAAGTGTATAATTTCTTCTTTCTCCTTCTCATATTTCTTTAGTTATTATAATTATTATAGAGCTATTGAAAGGGTTTAATAATGATTGAAGAGATGATTGCATACTTCTCTGAATATACCAAGAACCAGGGAATGAACACATTGGATAAAGAAGATATTTGTTTAATATGTCTCAATAAAACAGATTTGATTTAAAATCGTGGGGATATCAGGAATTGTACACCAAAGATGAGCCATGGATAATAGTTATTAATCGAGTTTCAGAAATGCTCTGGCCAATTTTTAAAAATCAATCAGAATTCAAGTTCCACCTGCAGACAAGACCAGTGTAAGCTGTTTTACCCATTCTTTCTTGGTTCGTGATTCCTGCTCTACCCTTCATATTTGTGTATGTTCATGTATGACTTATATGCATCACTAAATATATATATTAATAGAAAGAGGGTGGTGAGGGACAATATGAAACTTTCAATTTACCTATTTTTCTAAAATGTTTTCTTTTTGTATTTCTTCATTGTTAGAGGCTATAAACACGAATTCATAGAATGGACGGTTTTACACTCTGCTTGATGGATAAGTTATTTGAATTCTATGGACTTTTTCTCTCTTCCATGATATCTTGTAAAGATTTGAGTCACTCTTTGTCACCCTGTGCACCCTACGATACCCTTTTTTTATTCTGGTTGTTGGCAAGGTCCTTCATAAGCCATAGGGGAATTTAGGAGAATTGGAGGTATTTGTACTCTGAGTTCCTGGGTTTTCATTTGTCTATATGTGGATTCTGTTTCTTCATAAGAATGAGTTCGATTTTATTTCCAATGCTTTCTAAAAAATTACAGTATATCATTAGAGCAGTTATTTATATATGAATATCTGCCTCACAATATCTCTGCTCTCGAGAACTGCCCAATGATGTCCAGAAAATAAGAAATTATTTACTTGATACAAAACCAACAGCCTTCTAAACATTCAGTAAACATTTGTGAAATGTGGGAAAATGATCTCTGAATTATCAATTTACCTTCACTCCCTTTTAAAATTAACATTTTATTCCCATCTAATATTCCTTTCTGTACATAATTTTAAAATAAAGACATTTTCAGCAGTTTTAAAAAAGCCATTCACTGTTCACTTTGTCCACATGATGTTGTATGGCATCACATATTAATAAAACTGATAGATAACAAAAAATTTATTCATGGACAGCCAGAAAAACACCAATGTAGGTCAATGTCAACAAATGGATTGAGACAGATTTGTTTAAAAATCATGGGAATATAAGGAATTGTAGACTCAAATTGAGCAATGGATAATAGTTATTAGTCATGTTTCAGAAATGCTTTGGGCAATTTTTGAAAATGAATCACAATTTAAGTTTCTGCTAGAAATGGGACCGTTCTAAGGTGTTATGCCCCTTTATTTTCTAAGTTTGTGATTTTTGCTCTATACTTCAAAATATGTATGTTCATGTACGACTGATATGAATCACTAAAATATATATTAAAAGAAAGAGGGTGGTGTTAGACAAAAAATGAAGATTTGGAAGCACCTATTTCTCTAAAGTGGTTTTCTTTTTGTATTCTTCATTGTTGGAGGCTGTAATCACGCATGCTTAAAATGGAGGGTTTTACACTCTGCTTGATGGATTAGGTCCTTCACTATTTGAATGATTCCTCTGCCCCATAATATTTGGTAAACATTTGAGCCACTCTTTGTCACCTTGTGTACCCCACAATATCCTTTTTCTCTTTTGGGTGTTGACAAGGTCCTTCTAAAGCCATAGGAAAATTTGGAGATTGTGAGCTATTTGTACTATGGCTTCCTGTGTTTTCATTTGTGTATTTGTTAATTCTGTGTTTTCTAAGATGTAGCATGTTACCATACATCAATAAAACTGATAGATTAACAAAAAAGGTGTGCAAGGACAGCCAGAATATAACCTTTGTATGTATGTCGTGTCAACAAATGCATAGAGAAGGGAATAATTTCTTCTTTATTCTTCTGGTTTTTCTTTATTTATTATAATTAATATAGAGCTACTGAAAATGTTTAATGATTGAAGGGATGGATGCACACCACTGTGAATATACCAATGACCAGGGAAAGTACACATTGGATAAAAAAAATATTGGTTTTATATGTCTCAATAAAGCAGATTTGTTTTAAAAATCATGGGGATGTGAGGAATTGTACAATCAAAGAAAGCCACAGATAATATTTATTAAACATATTTCAGAAATACTCCAGTGAATTTTTAAAAATGTGTCACAATTGAAGATTTTGCTGGAGATGGGACCACTGTAAGTTGTTATGAACCATTATTTCTAAGGTTGTGATTTCTGCTCTAGTCTTCAAGTTTATGTATGTTCATGTATGACTGATATGCACCAATAAAAATATATATTATTAGAAAGAGAGTAATGAGACACAAATATGAAGCCTTGGAATCACCTATTTCTCTAAAGTGGTCTTCATTTTGTGTTTATTTATTTTTGGATTCTATAATCATGTGTGAATGAATGGATGGAGGTACACTATGCTTAATGGATTATGTCCTTGAATTTTATGAACCATTCCTCTCCCTCATGATAAATTGTGAACATTTGAGTAACTTTTTGTCCCCTTGTGGAACCTAGAATTCCCTTTTTCTTTTGTGGGTGATGGCAAGGTCCTTCATAAGCCACAGGAGAAATTTGGAGGCTGGGAGATTTTTGTCTCTGAGTTCGTGGTTTTCATTTGTCTCTAGGTGAATTCTGTTTCTTCTTAAGTGTGAGTTTGATTTTGTTTCCAATACTTTCTAAAAAACAACAATATGTCATAAGAGCAGGTATTTATATGTGGACACCTGCATCACAATATCTCTGCACTCAAGAACAGCCCAATGATGGTCAGGAAATCAGGAATGTTTCCTTGAAACAAAATCTGGATCCTTCTAAATATTCGGTAAACAATTGAGAAATCATTGAAAAAGGTCTCCTCAGAATTGTCAATTTACCTACACCCCCTTTTAAAATTAACATTTTCTTTCAACCTAATGTCCGTTTCAGTTCATAATTTTAATATAAAGATATTTTCAATTTTGTTCAAGGATAGCCAGAAAATCACCTCTCTATGTCAGTGTCAACAAATGGTTGGAAAGGTGAATAATTTCTTCTTCATTCTTTTGGTTTTTCTTTATTTATTGTATTTATTATAAAGCTATTGAAAAGGTTGCATAGTGATTGAAAAGATGATGCACACTGCTGTGAATATACGAAGGACCAGGGAAGGTACATATTGGATAAGGAAGATATTGGTTTAAAACCTCTCATTAAAAGAGATTTGTCTTACAAATCATGGGAATGTAAAGAATTGTACATTTAAGTTGAACCATGGATAATTGTTATTAGTTGTGTTTCAGAAAGGCTCTGGCCAATTTTTGAAAATGAATCAAGTTTCTGCTGGAGATGTGTGTATTGGACCACTGTAAGTTGTTATGCCCCTTTATTTTCTATTGTCGTGATTTTTGCTCTAGACTTCATGTTTATATATGTTCATTTATGATTGATATGCATCACTAAAACCATTTAATAAGAGAAAGAGGGTGGTGAGAGACAAACATGAAACTTTTGAATTACCTCTAAAGTGGTCATCCTTTTGCATTTCTGAATTTTTTGAGACTCCAATTACTCATGAATAAAATCGAGGGCAGCACACGCTGCTTGATGGATTAGGTTCTTGATTTTTATGAACCATTCCTCTCCAACATGATCTCTTGTAAAGGTTTGCATCACTCTTCATCACCTTGTGGAAACTACAAGCCCCCATTTTTCTTTGGGTGTCGCCAAAAGTCCTGCATAAGGCATACAAGAAATTTGGAGGCTGGGAGCTATTTCTAATCTGAGCTCCTGAGTTTTCATTAGTGTATATGTGGATTTGTTTCCTTGCAAGAATGAGTATGATTTTATTTCCAATACTTTCTTAAAAAATTGCAATATGAAATAAGAGAAGATATTTATATATGGATACCTGCTTCACAATCTCCCTGCACTCCCAAACAGCGCAATGATGTCCAGAAAATCAGTAATGGTTTCCTTGAACAAAATCCACAGCCTTCTAAATATTCAGTAAACAATCGGGAAATCATGAAAAAGATCTCTTCAGAATTATAGATTTACCTACACTCCCTTTTAAAATTATCATTGTCTTTCAATGTGATATCTGTCTCCGTTCATATATTTAAAATAAAGATGATTTCAAGAGCTTTTAAAAATTCATTCATTTTTCACTTTTTCCACATGATGTAGTACGGGATCAAATATCAATAAAACTGATAGATAAAAGTAAAATTTGTGCAAGAACAGCCAGAAAATCACCTATGTATGTCAGTGTCAACAAATGGATGGAGAAGGGCATAATTTCTTCTTTATTCTTCTTGTTTTTCTTTATTATAATTAATATAGAGCTATTGAAAAGGTTTAATAATGATTGAAGGGAGGGATGCAAATCACTGTGAATATACCAATGACCAGGGAATGTACACATTGGATTAAAAAAGATATTGGTTTAATATGTCTCAATAAAACAGATTTGTTTTAAAAATCATGGGGATGTGAAGAAATGTACACCCAAGGAGAGATAGGTATAGAAGTTATTAGTCATGTTACAGAAATGCACAAGTGAATTTTTAAAAATGAGTCACAATTCAAGATTTTGCTGGAGATGGGACCAGTGTAAGGTGTTATGAACCTTTATTTCTAAGGTTTCAATTTCTGCTCTAGTCTTCAAAATTATATATGTTCATGTATGACTGATATGCACCACTAAAAATATATATTAATAGAAAGAGGGTGATGAGAGACAAATATGAAGCTTTGGCATCACCTGTTTCTCTAAAGTGGTCTTCATTTTGTGTTTTTTTTTATTGTTGGATTCTATAATCATGCGTGAATAAAATGGAGGGTGGTATACTCTGCTTGATGGATTATGTCCTTGAATTTTATGAACCATTCATTTCCCCATGATAATTTATAAACATTTGAGTCACTTTTTATCACTTTGTGGAATATAGAAGTACCTTTTCCTTTTCTGGGTGATGACAAGTTCCTTCACAAGCCACAGGAGGAATTTGGAGGCTGGGAGATATTTGTTCTCTGAGTTTGTGGTTTTCATTGGTCTATATGTGAATTCTGTTTCTTTTTAAGAGTGAGTTTGATTTTATTTCCAATACTTTAAAAAATAACAATATGTCATAAGAGCAGGTGTTTATATGTGGACACATTCATCACAATCACTCTGCACTCGAGAACAGCCCAATGATAGTCAGGAAATCAGGAATGTTTCCTTGAAACTATCCGGAGCCTTCTAAATATTCAATAAACAATCGAGAAGTCATGGAAAAAGATCTCCTCAGAATTGTCGATTTACCTACACTCCCTTTTAAAATTAACATTTTCTTTCATCCTAATGTCCGTCTCTGTTCATAATTTTTATATAAAGACATTTTCAACAGCTTTACTAAGCCATTCATTGTTTGCTTTGACCACTTGATGTAGAATGGGATCACATATCAATAAAACTGAGAGATAAAGAAAAAAATTGTTTCAAGGACAGCCAGAAAACAACCTATGTCTGTTCATTGTCAACAAATGGATGGAGAAGGGAATAATTTCTTTTTATTCTTTTGGTTTTTCTTAATTTATTATAATTAATATAGAGCTATTGAAAGGGTTCAATGATTGAAGGGATGGATGCACACCACTGTGAATATACCAACGACCAGGGAATGTACACATTGGATAAAAAAGATATTGGTTTAATATGTCTCAATAAAACAGATTTGTTTTAAAAATCATGGGGATGTGGGGAAGTGTACACACAAGGATAGCCACAGATAATTGTTATTAGTCATATATAAGAAATGTTCCAGTGAATTTTTAAAAATGTGTCCCAATTCAAGATTTTGCTGGAGATGGGACCACTGTAAGGTATTATGAACCTTTATTTCTAAGGTTGTGATTTCTGCTCTAGTCTTCAAGTTTATGTATATTCATGTTTGATTGATATACATCACTAAAAATATATATTAATTGAAAGAGTTTGGTGAGAGAAAAATATGAATTGTTGGCCTTAGTTATTTCTCTAAAATGGTATTTCTTTTATATTTCTTCATTCTTGGATGCTATAATCACGCATGCATAGAATGGAGGGCAGTGCTTGAAGAATTACATCCTTGATGTTTATGAATCATTCCTCTCTGCCATGATATCTTGCAAACTTTTGAGTCACTTTTTTTCACCTGGTGGATCCTACGATTCCCTTTTTCTCTTCTGGATGTTGGCAAGTACCTCAAAAGCCATAGGAGAAATTTGGAGGCTGGAATCTATTTGTAAGAATTATTTTGATTTTATTTTCAATACTTTCTGTAAAATTACAACATGTCATAAATGCAGGTATTTAGATATGGATACCTGCATAACCATCTCTCTGAATTGAGAACAGCCGAATTTTTTCCAGAAATCCAGGAACTGTTTACTTGAAATAAAATTTTGAGCCTTGTAAACATTCAGTAAATTATCATGAAATCAGGGGAAAAGATCTCCTCAGAATTATCAATTTACCTACACTCCCTTTTAAAATAAACATTTTCTTTCAATTTAATATCCATTTCAGTTCATAATTTTAAAATTTTCATTGGTTTATGTTAGGATTCTGTTTCTTTGTAAGAATGGGCTTAATTTTACTTCGAAGATGATTACTGAAATCTCCATGATTTTTAAAACAGATCTGTTTCATTCATACATATTAAACCAATATCTTTTTTATGCAATAAGTACATTCCCTGGTCCTTGGTATATTCACAGTGGTGTGCATTCATCTCTTCAATCATTATTAAATCTTTTCAATAGCTCTATAATAATTATAGTGAATAAAGAAAAAGCAGAAATTTTTTGGATCTTAATCCATTTGTTGACACTGAAATACATAGGTGTTTTTCTCGCTGTCCTTTTACAACTTTATTTTTTATCTATCAGTTTTATTTATATGTGATCCCATATTAGATCATGTGTCAAAGTGATAAATGAATCACTTTTTTAAAGCTGTTGAAAAGGTGTTTATTTTAAAATTATGAACTGAAACGTATATTAGATTGAAAGAAAATGATAATTTTAAAAGGGAAAGTAGGGAAATTGATAATTCTGAGGAGAACTTTTTCCATGTTTTCACAAATGTTTGTTGCATGTTTTGAAGACTCTAGATTTTGTCTCAAGGAAACCATTCCTGATTTTTTGGACATCATTGGGCTGTTCAGGAACGCATAGAGTTTGTGATGCAGGTATCCAAATATAAATACCTGCTGTTATGGCATATTTTAATTTTTTAGAAAGTAATGAAAATAAAATCAAACTCATTCTTACAAAGAAACTGAATCCACCTATAGACAAATGAAAACCCAGGAACTCAAAGTACAAATAGCTCCCAGCCTTCAAATTTCTCCTATGGCTTTTGAAGGACCTTGCAAACACCCAAAAGAGAAAAAGGGAATTCTGGGGTCCAGAAAGTGTCAAGGAGTGACTCATATATTAACAAGATCTCATGGGGGAGAGTAATGGTTCTTTAAAGTGAAGAACCTAATCCATCCAGCAGATTTTACCGTCCTTCATTCTATGCACGTGAGATTATAGCCTCCAACAAAGAAGAAACACAAAAAGAAGACAAAGTTAGGGAAATAGGTAATTCAAAAGATTCAAATTTGTCTCTGACAATTCTCTTTACCTTAATATATATTTTTAGTGATGCATATCAGTCATACATGTATTTACATAAACCTGAAGACTGGAGAAGGAATCACAACCTTAGAAAATAAAGGGGCAAAACACCTTACAGTAGTCACATACACACATGTCCAGCAGTAACTTGAAGTGAGATTCATTTTCAAAAATTGCCATAAAATTTCTGAAACACAGCTAATACCTATTAACCAATGCTCAATTTAGGTGTACTATTCCTGAAATCCCAAAGATTTTAAAACAAATCTGTTTTATTGAGACACCTTAAACTAATATCTATTTTATCCAATGTGTACATTCCTTAGTCCTTGTTATATTCACAGTGGTGTGCATTTGCTCTTCAATTATTATTAAACATTTCAATTTCCTTATAATAATTACATGAAATAAATAAAGTCAAGAAGAATAAAGAAGAAATTATTCACCTCTCAATCTATTTGTTGACACTGACCTACATAGGTGTTTTTCTGGCTGTACTTGAACATCTTTTTTCGTTTATCTATCAATTTTACTGATATGTGCCCTCATACTACATCATGTGGACAAAGTGAACAATGAATGTTTTTTAAAGCTGTTGAAATGATTTTTATTTTAAAATTATGAACTGAAACAGATATATAGATTGAAAGAAAATGTTAATTTTAGAAGGGAGTGTAGGTAAATTGTTAAATCAGGGGAGATCTTTTTCCAGGATTTCAGATTGTTTACTGTATATTTAGAAGGCACCAGATTTTCTTTCAAGGAAACCATTCCTGATTTTCTGGATATCATTGGGCAGTTCTCGTGTGCAGAGAGATTGTGATGCAGGTATCTATATAAAAATATCTGTTCTTTTGACATACTATAACTTTTCTGAAAGTATTGGAAAATAAACTCTTTCTTAAAAAGTAACAGAATCCATGTATACACAAATGAAAACCCAGGAACGCAGAGTATGAAAATATTTCAGCCTCCAAATTTCTTCTGTCTCATGAAGGGCCTTGCAAACACCCAGAAGTGTAAATCGGAATTGTAGTGTCCACAACTTGACAAAGAGTGCCTGAAATGTTTACAAGATATCATTGGGGCATGGAACGCTACATAAGAGTCACGAACCTCATTCATCAAACAGATTGTGCCTCTCTCCTTTTTATGAAGGTAAGATTACCACCTCCAACAATGAAGAAACACAAAAGGAAGACAATGTTAGAGCATCAGGTTATTTCAAAGCTTCATATTTGTCTCTCACCACCCTCTTTCTCTTAATATATATTTTTAGTGATGCATACCAGTCATATATGTACATACATAAATTTGAAGTCTAGAGCAGAAATCACGACCTTAGAAAACAAAGGGGCATAACACATTACAGGGGTCCCATACACACATCTCCAGCAAAAATTTGAATTTTGATTCATTTTTTAAAATTAGCAAGAGAATTTATGTAACACAACTAATAATGATTATCCATGGCTCAACTTGGGTGTACACTTCCTGATATTCCCACGATTTTTAAAACAATCTGTTTTATTGAGGCTTACTAAACAAATAAATTTTTTATCCAAAGTGTACATTCCCTGGTCCTTGGTATATTCACAATGGTGTGGATTCAGCTCTTCAAGCATTATTAATCCTTTTCAAAATCTCTATAATAATTATAATAAATAAAGAAAAACCAGAAGAATGAAGAAGAAATTTCTCACCTCTCAATCCATTTGTTGACACTGACATACTTAGGTGTTTTTCTAGATGCCCTTGAAAAATTTTTTTGTTTATCAGTTTTATTGATATTTGATCCCATACTTGGTCATGTTGGCAAAGTGAACAAT
>JAQZBX010044523.1:0-21333 GCA_029593785.1 Cabassous unicinctus
GTGGTCTGTGATATGAACTGTAGTCTATGCTCGGTGGCAAGGCCCCAGGATGTGTATATCCATTGCGGGTGTAATACCACACGGATGGGGAATGGATGTGTGGGGTTTTTTGGGGGGTGTGGGTGGTGGGGAGCATGGGAATCCCTGTAGTTTCTGAGTAATATTTGGGTAATCTAGGCACCTTTATAAAATGTATATATATATATAATAACATTTATGTAAACAAATGCACATATATGCATATGTATTTATATATCATTTTACAAATTAGAAAAAAATAAAAATAAAAAAAATAAAATGAAGAGGCTTCAGTGAAACAAAAAAAAAAGAGTCTTGTGTTCTTACTAACACAAGAAGATAGGGAAAGTAAAATCTGTTGGTTATTATAGCTTACAATTAAATGCTGCAGCTTGAACACACCCTGCTGTTCAAAAATGGTAGCCAAAGCCACAAAGTTAGTCAAAGCATCTGAAGAAAAAACAGTGGTTTATAATATATATTTATGAACACATCATGCTGTCCAAAACTTCTTAAGCTCTGAATTTATTCAATATCTATCCTTCTTCCAATTGCCTTCCTATGAAATTGAATTCTAATTCAATTCTAGAAAGATGCAATACCCATAACCCTGCTACCCCTAGGCCTTTGCCAGATGGAGGGGCTCCTCTTAAGTTTGAGCTAATTACCTGTCAGTTAGTGGCTTACTGTGTTGACTAATAAATACCACTACAAAATCCTGGCCTTATCGTCTTTGGTCATAGGTCCTATGTCCATGGAATTAATTGAAAATTCCAAGCTGGTTACTGAGTCACAACCAAATTTGAACTAATTGAACAAGGTAAATCATCCCAATTTACCTCAGTCCTACAAGCAGAACTGTACACTCTTACAAGAGATTATATACTATCATCTAAAAAAAAAAAAAAACCACAGTTACTGACAGCTGATACACTTTCAAAGTTGTCCATGGTTTTAGAAACAGAAGAGTTTCCTTATGGATGCCCTATAAATAATGGGCAACTAGTCAGTAACTAACTGTAATCTTACATCTTCAACCTACTGCTGTTATTAAAATTAAGGCTCATACATAAACAAAAACAAAATAAAACCAGAATATCAATGAAATGCTCTAGGATATTTTCATGCAAAGATAGTTTCAACCAAACCACCTTCATATCAGATGTACAGACTCAATTTCCTATTAAACATGCCAATGCCAATGACTAATTTTGATCAAATATGCTTAGAGCAATTAAGCGTAAAATAAGAAAATCCCCTATGGCTGAAAAACAAATTTGCTTGGATGAAGGATACTTTTTTTTATCTGAACAGATTTTTAAGGAAACAAGTTGATTGGTATTTACTGAATTTTAAAGGAACCAGTCCTTAAAGTTTACACTTCTTCTCTCAGGCATGGTACCAATCAAGTGGCTCAAGTGCTAAATATATATCAGTGGGGAAATTCACATAAGGCTGCTAACTACATTTACAAAAAATGCCTGATCTGGGAAAAATCATCCCAGTTGCTAGAGGTTGTACACCACCACCCTGTGGATGTTCTAAAGTCTAGACTATTGATATCTAGACTTTATTCAACTGCCTTCCAAGATGAACTATAAATATGTCCTAACCATTGTATGTTTCCATGACAGAGACCTTTACCTGTAATGAAGTAGATGCTATAACAGTTGCTAAAAGCTTTTATAATTTGTATTCTTGACTTGGGTATTATTTCTAGTATCTAAGGCATTCATTTTAGTGGGCAGATCATTAAAAGTCTGACCAAGGTATTGCAGACAAGTTGGCATTATCATTTTCCCTATCACTATCAAAAGTGGAGAGAACAAATGGAATATTAAAATTTAAGCTATCTAAATAACTGAGCAAATCTCAGTGCTTATGCCCCAAAGTTTTTCCACTGGCCCTTATGACCATTATATTTAAAAAGATAGTATATTTTAATTCAATTCAGCAAGCATTTATTTATACCTTATTTTGTGCCAGGCACATTGCTAAAAAAAGAAAGAAAGAGATATAAAAAAAAAATTATAGCACATATGTCTCAGTCAAATTAGGAAAAAACATACTTCATAAGTAAGAAACACAAGTGTATTATTTGAAATAAATAAAATTTCATACAATAAGCAATATAAGAACAGAGGAGGGCAAAGCAAATAATTGTGGAATATTGATGTTTCTGCAAAATCCTCCTTAATAACATAATAGAAGAAGGAGAGTGAATTACACGTAAGACAGGAACCATCAAAATTAGTGGAAAAGGCTCCCTTAGCAGAAGCAATAGCAGGAACAAACCCAAAGGTGTGAGAGTTTGTGAGTAAAATGGAGAGGGCTTCAATGTAACTACTAAGTCATTCTAGCAGAAAGAAAGAAACAAAAAAAGCAAAAGAGGAAAGATTTTGGATTTCTTTCTATTATGTATGCTAAATTTCATGTATTTTAGCCCACATAATCTTACAACGTCTTTATTAAACCTACTATTACCCCATCTTCATAAATATTTCAAAAAATGAGAATGATCCAAATTGGATGTTCTTTTGTAATATATCCTGTCCCCAATATAAATTAATATCAAGGGAACACTGGCCTGAAAGTGGGTCTTTAAATTATAATACCATCCTACATTTAGATTTATATCATAAATGGGAAAAGAAATGGGATGAAATCCCATATATTCAATCTTTTAAAACTCTATCAGAATAAGAATTTAGAGAAAAGGTGTAAATTTCCGGTTCATAGGGAGGGAACTTGGGTGAATCAGGCAAAGCCTGTGTTTCCAGATTTTAAACTGGATGATATTATATAACAATCCCACCTGATGCTTCCTTCAACCCCCCATTGTACACGGGGAAGTTGGAATGAGACATACAGGGACATCCACTAATCTTCTAGAAGCCACTATTTCACTCTTATACCTTTACTTACTGATTGAAAAGAATGGTCTTCTCCTCCTACATTTGACAAGGTAATCAATTTGGCCTGGAGAATGTTCAATCCCAGGGAGGGAAATTCTTACTCAGACAAGTCCCTGCATGACTGTATGATCAAGGTAGTTCTACAAGGTTTTTATATGTACATTCTCCCTTCTTCACCTCCTAATTATATAATTGGAAAAATAATATATTCTTTTATCAAGATGACCTTAAAAAGATGAAGAATATGTTTACTTTCATATTCGCTACTCATTACCCTACCTGGCTAATATTCATGCCCTCATGAAGCACTCCTCATGCCGGAGAAATGCAGGAAAGATTTTGAAAAAGCTCACCAGGGGGCTGATAGACCACATGAATTACAGCCTAACAAGAGATTCAAACACCAGTAGCATTGACCATCCCAGAGGAAGAGACCAGATGGGACCCAAATGACAACAGGTTCCAGGCCAAACTAAAACATTGTAAATAATATATCATAGCAGGTATGCAAAAGGGATTCCCAAGGCCAAAGAAGTTTAAAAAGGTACAGGGTCCAAAAGGGGTCAAAAGAAAACCCTATTCTCCACCTATTGCTTTTGCTCCTATATCACTATTTATCTTAATCCAGGCATATACCTCTTAGAAACAGAATGACCCCATTACTTTCACACAGCCCTTATCTGATTGTGTTACTTTGGCCTGGAAGTCAGTGGGAAGCTCAGGAAACAAACAATAAAAACAATTTATGTTTTTAGTGCTGGAACCCATCAACTGATGTTTTGCTATGTGGGGCAATTCCCACATCTAAAATAATTTTTCTTTCTCTTAAAGAAATGGAAACCTTTGGAGTATTGGGGGTAAAAACAAAAACAAAAACAAAAACAAACAAAAAACAAAATTTCTGCCTATTCCAAAAATTAATTAGTTTTCATTTGTTATTCATAGTTCTATTTGATTTTGAAGGACTATTTAGACAGTTTTACAAAATTGTAATATTTTATAAAAGAACCTGTGAGGCTTATGATTATATTGGCATATCCTAAATATTTCCAAGTATTCTTAATTTTAAATAGCTATTTTCTTTCCTTTCTACAAGGACCATAAACTTTCTCAGAAATGTGATTTTACTAAATGTCTCTGACTACTCTTTTTATCTAAAAGTCCACAAGAGACTTATCTTATTTGTGTTAACAGCTTTAATATAAATTGAGCCATCATCTGAATTGGTTCTACCATAAGGATAAGTGGACTAGCAGCTGTTTTTCTAACTCTTATATTTATTTTTTTCATATATTATAGTCTCATTGATTAGAATATGCTCTCACATGCAGGGGATGT
Source organism: Cabassous unicinctus (assembly GCA_029593785.1). Taxonomy (NCBI): domain Eukaryota; kingdom Metazoa; phylum Chordata; class Mammalia; order Cingulata; family Chlamyphoridae; genus Cabassous; species Cabassous unicinctus. Next base: position 4,272 of record JAQZBX010044523.1, read on the forward strand.
GATGTGCCAGGTGCATTATGGAAGCCAAGTGTAAGTCTGGAGTGAAAAATAAGTCATTGTGATGGTCTAGCTGTGGGACCTTGGTCATAAACCATATAAATATCCTCATTCAAGATTTGGCATATCATAAAGTAAGTGTTCCATGAATGGTTATAGTAGATGCTCTTGTTACCAGGATCTCAGAGAATTTATATAGCATCCCCATAGGAATAGATCATTGTAGCTAGTTAGAGGTGGTCTCCAGGTTCTCTGACTTTGAAGTTCAAGTTTAAACCACTGTGCTGCCCTTTCATTGGTTGAAGAGCAGCAATTCTATTCATAATAGTAAATGAGTTAATGAAGCACAAGTGTTTGCTTCCCTCATCAGCTGGGGCCATAGTTTGGTGAGGAGAGAGGGATTTTGGTGATTTTCTCCCTGAAGTTTACTATGGGCTTGGCAGGATCTTTGGTAGTAAGAAGCAAGAGTGTGCTCTGACTTCATTTTTCCCTCTGAAGGAAGGGAAAAGCTTGGAAGTCCCATTGGCTGGCTCCAGTCTCTGAATACCCTCAAAGACTACCAATGGTACCATTCTTTTAGTGCATATGTTTGGATTCCCAAGGGTTTTTACATTGTGTTCCTCAAATATTTTAAGTCTTTTGTCTTGCTTTCCTTATTATTATTTATTTCCAATTCCATATTATTGTAAATTCTGTGATAAATTTATGAGATAACATATGTAAATTATCCCACAGTATCACAATTACACCTAGAATATAAGGATTGGCTGGAAGCATAATAGCTTAGTTACACCTATTTCTTTTTTCCAACTGCTGAGACTATGTAACTTCACCATGAATTTCTTGATGAATTCTCCTTTTCTTCATATAATAATTGAAAGTTTCTTCCCAATCTGCCATATAAATATGCTTCTCTCAGTAACTCCACCAAATTTATCCAAATTATGAAGCTTTAATTGAATTTATCTCTGGTTCCAAATTGTGAGATTTGTGCATGAGAATCTTTAGGTCTAGAATATAAATGTACAGTAGCTAAAGTAGATGTCATCCTTCCATATTTCAAAGTTTTTGTGCAACTTTGTACTACTATCAGCAAAACATAAGATTTCAAAAGTTTACATTAGTAACTTTTTTCTCTTTTCTTTATTGGTCATGCTAAAGATTTCTGGCTTTTATTTAAAAATCTATGCATAGAGAGATTTATCACCACTAAGATTTAAAAACAAGGAATTTTGGTAACTAATAATCCAAGTATCTCAGATAAAAATATGTAGGAAAAGAAAAACAAATTAAATCCAAATCATATTGAGAAAAGCATAAAATAAAATAAGGAAAGGTAAAAATGCCTTAACATTATTAAATAATGAATATCAACAAATCCAAAGTTGGTTCTTTGGAAGGATTCATAAAAGCCAGAACACTTTAGGACCACATGTACATATCCATAGATTTTTAAAATGATACCAAGGGGAAATTGTAGACTTATTGAAGCAAACAAAATCAAGAAATTAAATAGAATGGAAAGCCTACTTTCAATGAGGTAAGTTACCAAGGGTCACTAAAAATAAATGATTGATAATCTCAATAATAATAATAATAATAATAATAATAAATAGATTCAGTTTTTCATGTAAAATCTTTCTACCATAGAACTCAATGTTCAGATTGATTAACCACTGCATTCTATTAAATACTAATGAAGAAATAATGCCAATTATATGCAAACACTTCCAGATCTCATTTTATTGGACCAGTATTTCTCTCATAAATATAAATTATAGTGACTTCTATATATTCCTTTGGATTTTCTACATGATCATATCATCTGTAATACAAACAGTCATACTTCTTATCTAGGTGACTTTTTTAAAATGAGTCAGTTTAGCAGGGTTTCAAAATTAGTTCAATATACAAATATCAATTTTCATTTTGGGCTAGTAAAATAAATCAATAATTGAATTTTTTAAAAATATTTTTTTATTTTTGAAAAATACTTATAATGCATAAATATTACATAAAAAATATAAAGGATTCCCATATATCCCAATCCCAAACCCTCTGACATTTTCCCACATTAACAACATCCTTGATTAGTGTGGTACATTTGCTACAATTAATGAAAACACTTTAGAGCTTTGCCAGTAAGCATGGATATAGCTTACATTGCATTTTATACTCTTTGTTGCACAATTTTGTAAGATATGACAAGATATATAATGGATTGTATCTGTCATTGCAATGTCATTCAGGAAAAATCCCAACTCCTGAATATGTCCCCATTTTATACCTATTTTTACTTCTCTCTCCCCTCAGAACCTCCAGTGCCCATTGCCTCTACATTAATGATAAAAGTTCTTTCATTACTAGAATCACAATAGGTCTATAATAGAATATCAATAGTTCTACTCTAGCCCATCATTCATTCCCCAATCCTAAAGATTCTGGGACAATGATGCTCACTCAAACTCTAATGGAGAGGGGGTTAGATCCCATGATACCGATGGATGGGACTCTCTTGCTTGCTGTTATAGACCCTCTCTGTTCTTTGGGATGGTCATTGCCCATAATCATGTCCTTGTTAGTTGTCCTGGGTGAGTTCAATGAACTGGAGAGTAGGTGTTGCAACTCTGTTGAGATTCAGGGAACAGCTGGCACATGAGCCCAAAGATTTAAGTCTCTTGGACATATACCGATCAACTTTAGCACTAACTACAGGTTCAAATACAAGAGACAGAAAAGTCATGTGTAGGGAAACCACAGCTGAGTCCAAATCTGTCACATTAGGGAGCATAAATTCCCAAGTATGGCCAAATGACAAAGCAGCAAACACCTGAGCTGTCTGCCCTGCTTATCATTTCTGGATGACTCTGCTATTTGAGGCAGTATTTACTTTGGTAGTCAATGAGATACTGCTGAGACATGCATAAGCAAAACCTCTGGAATGACCTCCTGACTCACTTTGAAGTCTCTTAGCCATATAAATTCATTTGTCTTTACCTTTCCCCTTATTGGTCAAGGTCTTTTTTCAGTTGCATTGCTAGTTGTTGCTTGGTAGTAATCCCTCAGTGCCAGGGTGTTTCATTCCCAGGCTTTGGAGAAGGTAATGAATTTGTATGCTGAGTTCAGCTTAGAGAAATGACAGATTTGAGCAACAAGGAGGCTCTCAGGAGCTAACTCTTCAACAACCTATAATACTAGGCTAAGTTTCAATTGCAAAAGAAAAGGTTAATAAGTTCAGTCATAAATATCACAGGCCCATCAATGGTCCATCCTCCTTCCCTAGTCACTGACCCTATACTCAGGAGATTCTTGCTGTTTCATTAGAGATGGTGGCAGAGCTCCCCATGCTGGGAATTCAATATTCTATTAGTTATTGTGTGACTCTCCACCCACCGTGACAATGCCCCATGAACACTTGAAAATATATACCTTATAAGTATGCCCCAGGTGAGAATCTGCTCAATTGCTTAACCCTTCTGTGATCCAAAACTTCTTCAAAAATGAAGCTACGATTATAACCAACTACTATTAATAAGAAAATGAAATAATAATGATAGTTTTAAAAATAACAAATAAATTACAAATAATTTTAAAATAGGAATAATAAAAATTTAAAATATAACATTTAAAATTTTTGAAGTTAAGGTTTTCATCACAGTAAGATCTGTTATCTTTTATGTACAGTGACATTTTCTTCTGTTTATTCCCCCAGTGTTTTATTTATTTATTTATTTTTGTCTTCAAAGAAGCTTTAGTTTACAGAAAAGTCACATACAGAATATAGGAGATTCCCATATACCCAACATCCTCCCCTTTTCTGCTTTCCCCTATTAATAGCATTTTATATGTGCATGGTACATTTGTTACAATAGATGTATAATACTGAAACATTGCTACTAACCATGGTCAATGATTTATATTATGGTTTGCATTGTGGACCATACATTTTTATAAATTTTGATGAAATTTAACATGACTTGTATCCATCATTTTAAGATCATGTAGAACACTTCCATTGCCCCCCAAAAGGCCCCATGTTCCATCTATGATATTCCTCCCTTTCCCTCCTCTCAGGACCCATGAAAACAAGGAAGCTTCACTCTTTGAAGATGAAGGTTCATAATTACTTGCAGCAACATTAAGGGCTGGACATACTGGCTTGTTCTCCCCTATTAGGCACTGCTTATGCTCTTAAAATACTTCTGCCCCTCTATTTGAGAACATAGTAGGTCTTCCCAGGGTGAGTGGCCAACACCTTGCTGCTCATTATGTGGATCTCCACCCACTAATACAACATATTATGACAATATGAACTCTTACAAAACCCCTAGAACCTGCTCCAGGTGTACCCTGTCCCAAATGCCCCACTTCCAACACCCTAAAACAGTAAGCCTCCCCTGACAATATTGCCAAAAGAATATTCCAAACATTGTAGTTTCAACAACACACCAGCAAATATCCAGTGTTCACCTGGTACCTCCCTCAACCCTTCCCTCAGTTCCAGGGACAGTCCAACCCAACTTCCCCATCCAAACCCCTCATAAACCAGCATTGACCAACCTAACACTATGAATGGACCATTGTTATTCCCATTCACTGCACAAATACACGCTGTTATAGATTTTGCCCATATGGGCACTGGCTCACAGTATTCTCCTTTTCTGTATGCAGTAAACCTAGTTTCAAGACCCTAGCTCAGTAAGTCTGCTCAATTTGCTTAATTCATATCAGTGAGGCCGTGTGATATTTGTCCTTCAGTTCCTGGCTTGCTTCTCTCAACATGAATCTTCAAGATTCATCCATGTTATCCCACATGTTAACACTGCATTCCTTCTTACAGCTGAGTAATATTCTACTGTATGTATATACTACAATTTATTTATCTATTCATCTGTTGATGGGCATTTGGGTTGTTTCCAAATTTTGACAATAGTGAATAATGCCACTATGAAAATTGATGTGCATTAATCTGTTCATGTGTCCCTGCTTTCACTTTTTCTGGGTATATACCAGCAATGGGATTAGTGGATCACATGGCACTTCTATAGTTAGTTTCCTGAGGAACTGCCAAACTGTCCTCCACAATGGCTGCAAAATTCTTTATTCCCACCAGCAGTGGATAAGGGTTCCCATTCCTCCACCTCCTTTCCAACACTGGTATTGCTCTGTTTTTCTAATAGCCACCAGTACAATGGATGTAAGCTGATATCTCATTTTACTTTTGATTTGCATTTCCATAACAGATAGTGATGTTGAGCATCTTTTCATGTGCCTTTTAGCCATTTGTATTTCAGCTTTGGGAAGTATCTTTTCAAATCATTTGCCCATTTTTTAAATGAGATGTCTTTTTACTTTCAAGGTGTAGGATTTCTTTATATATGCTTGATATTTGGCCCCTATCAGATATATGGTTACTAAATATTTTCTCCCATTGAGTAGGCTGCCTTTTAACTTTCTTGACAAAGTCATTTGAGGTGCAAAACTTTTTAATTTTAAAGAGGTGCCATTTATCTACTTTTTCTTTCATTGCTCATGCTTTGGGTGTAAACTTCATGAAACCATTTCCTAGTACAAGATCCAGTAGAAGCTTCCCTACAATATCTTCTTTGATCTTTATGGTCTTGGCTCTTATATTCAGATCTTTGATACATCTTGACTTAATTTTTGTATAAAGTGTGAGCTGGTGTTCCTATCCCATTCTTTTTGATATGAATATCCAATTCTCCAAGCAACATTTGTTGAAGAGGGCATTCTTTCCCAGTTAACTGAGCTTGGTGTACTTGTCAAATATCAGTTGACTGCATATGCAAGGATCTATATCAGAACTCTCAATTCGGTTCCATTGGTCAGGGTGTCTATCTTTGTGCCAATTCCATGAAGTTTGAGCACTGTAGCTTTATATGTTTTAAAGCAGGTAGTGTGATTCCTCCAATTTCATTTTTCTTTTAATATATAACTTTCATTATTCAGGGCCTCTTGCCTCCCAAATAATTTTCAGAATTAACTTTTCCCATTCAGTAAAATATACTGTAGTAATTATTTGGGGGGACTCTGTTAAATATGTCAATCAGTTTGGGTAGAATTAGAAGTGTTAATGTTGTTTACTCTCCCTATCCATGTACAGGGAATATTCTTCCATTTATTTAGTTCTTCTTTGATTTCCTTTAATAATGTTATGTAGTTTTCTGCATACAAGTCATTTACATCTTAAATTAAATATATTCCCATGCATTTATCTCTTTTAGTTGATATTGTGAATGGGATTTCTTTATTGATTTCCTCCTCAGATTGCTCATATATATAAATATATGAAGTCTTAATATAAAATAGATAAAACTGCCTGTGACTAAAAGAATCACATTCCATATGAAGTTACTTTATTTATTGAAAACCTTCTGTTTAGAAAAAATTACAATAATTAATTACAATAATTAATTTAATATTGTAAATTTTTGTAAACAGAAGATTTTCAATAAGTAAAGTAACTCCATATAGAGTGTATGACTTTATATCTTTTTTTTTTTTTTGCCTAAGTGCTCAAGTTAACACTCCTAACACAATGTTAAATAAGAGTGGTGACAGTGGACATACTTGTCTTGTTCCAGATCTTAGAGGGAAAGCTTTTAGGAATTCTCCATTGAATATGAAATAGTTGGGGGGTTTTCAAATATACCCTTTATCATGTTGAGGAAGTTACTTTCTATTCCAACCTCTTGAAGTGTTTTTATCAGGAAAGTTTACTTTATTTTGTCGAATGCTTTTTCTGGATCTATAGAGATGATCATGTGATTTTTTTTCTTTTGATCTATTTATGTGGTGTACTGCATTTATTTTCTTATGTTGAACTATCCTTGCATATCAGGGATGAAGCCCAATTGGTCAAGGTGTATAATTCATTTGGTGTGTTATTAAGTATGATAGCAAGCATTTTGTTGAGGATTTTAGGATCTAGGTTCATGAAAGAGATTGGTCTACAGTTTTCCTTTCTTGTGGCGCTTTGTTTGGCTTTGGTATTACAGTGATGTTGGCATCATAGAATGAGTTAGGCATTGTTCTCTCCTATTCTATTTTTTGGAAGAGTTTAAGCAGGATTGGTGTTGGTTCTGTCCAGAATGTTTTGTAGAATTTACCTGTGAAGCCACTGGTCCTGAGTTTTTCTTAGTTGGGAGGATTTTGATGACTAATTCAATATTGTTAATTGTGATAGGTCTATTGAGTTCATCACTTTCTTCTTTTGACAATGTGAACTGCTTGTGTGTTTCTAGGAATTTGTGCATTTCCTCTAAATTATCCATCATTTTGGCATGAAATTTTTCAAAGTTTCCTTTTATGATTCTCTTTATTTCAGTGGTGATATTCCTTTCCTCAATTCTTATTTTACCTATTTGTATATTATCTCTTTTATTCTTTGTGAGTCAAGCTAGGGGGTTGTCAATTTTATTAATCTTCACAAATAAATAGATTTGGGGTTTGTTTACTCTTTCTAGTACATTCTTATTTTAAAATTCATTTAGCTCTGCTCTAATCTTTGTTATTTCCTTCTTTCTACTTCCTTTGGAGTTAGTTTGTTGTTTTTTTACTAATTCCTCTAGGTGTAAAATTAGGTCTTAGGTTTTACCTCTTTCTTCTTTTTTAATTTAGGCATTTTATAGATATGAATTTCCCTCTCAGTACAGCTTTTGTTGCATCCCATAGGTTTTGATACTTTGTATTATCTCTTTCATTCATTTCAAGGTAGTTACTGACTTCTTTCGTAATTTCCTCCTTAACTCCCTGATTTTCTAAGAGTTTGCTGTTTAACTTCTGTATCTTTCTGCCTAATCTGCTTCTCTGCCCCTTACTGATTTCCAGCTTCATTCCATTGCAGTTAGGGAAATTACTTTGTATAATTTCAGTCATCCAGGTTTCATTGAGGGTTGTTCTTTGGCCTAGCATGTAGTTTACATTGCAGAATAATCCATGTGTACTTGATAAGAATTTATATCCCACTTTATTTAGAGGTAATGTTCTCTATTTGTTTATCAGGTATAGATCCTTTAATGTATTATTTAACATCCTTGTTTCATTATTGAGTCTCTGTTGAGATGTTTTGTCTAATGGTGATAATGGTGTATTATTATTATTTTTAAAAAATAATAAATCATATTTTAATGTAAGATATTTTTCATAATGATTCAATCTACTGTCAACTCTCCTTTCTTTTTTTAAAAAAAAACAAATCAATTTCATTGATACATATTAATAAAGCACACAATTTATCCAAAGTGTACAATCAGTGGTATTTGGTATAATCACATTGTTGTGTGTTCCTCACTTAAATCATTATTAAAGCTTTCATTATTTCAATAATAATAATAAAACAAAGAAACAAGAAAATTCCTCACCTCTCAATCTCTGTTACCCCTGCTGTACATAGCTGCTATATAATATACTTTTAAAAATATATTTGCTTAGATTACATAAATGTTACACAAAAATTACAGGGATTCCCATGTTCCCTACCTCCCACATCTCCCATAACATCCGACATAAACATCTTTCATTAGAGTGGCACATCACCTGCAATGGAAATACACATCCTGGGGCTTTGCCACTAAACATGGGGCATAGTTCACATTGTAGACCCCACTCTCTCCCACTCAGTTCTGCATGTTATATGCTGATGTAAAATGGACTATATCTTTCATTGTAATGTCACTCAGGATAATTCCCAAGTCCTGAAAAGCACCTGTATTACAACTGCTTTTCCCTTCCCTTCCCAAAAAGTGTCCAGTGGTCACTGGCTCACCCTCACTGTTGTAATTTCTTCCCTTGCTTGAATCACAATATGTCTATAATAGAATACCATTAAGTCCATTCTAGTACATAATTCTTCCCCCACTACTGAGGGGTTTGGGATAATGATGTCCACTCCACTTCCAAGTGAGAGGAAGCTTATATCCCAAGGATATAGTGAATGGGATTATCCTGCCTGCAACTACAGGCTCTCTCCATTCCCCGGGATGGCCATTGTCCATCATTGTCTCCTCAACAGTTGACTGGGTTAGTCCATTGAGTTGTTGAGTAGAAGTTACAGCTCCACCGAGATTCAAGGAACAGCTGTTACATGGGCATGCCAGAGGCTCCAGTCTCTGTAAGTACACCTACAAACTCCAGCATCACACATAGGTTTGAATAAAAGCGACTGATGGACCATGTGCAGGGAGGACTTATTTGAGTCCAACTCAGTCACTCTCAGGAGAACAGATTTCAAAGTAGAGCCCAATGATAAGGCATCAATCTCTGGAGCTATACCCCCTTATATAGGACCTGGGTGTCGCCAGAGCCCTCAGGAGCCGCTCAGTGTGGGGTGATATACACTTCGGGGTTTTAAGAGGACCTACTTAGGTGTGTAAGTGTTACCTCTGTAATGACCTCACGACTCTCTTTGAAGTCCCTTAGCCACATGAACTCCTTTGTCTTTACCCTTTCCCTCTTTTATTCAAGGTCTTTTTCAAGTCGTATTGCCAGTTGGCACTTGGTATTAATCCCTCATTGCCAGGGAGGCTTATTCCCGGGAGTCATGTCCCACGCTGGGGGGAATGTAATGCATTCATATGCTGAGTTTGGCTTAGAGAGAGGCCACATCTGAGCAACAAGGAGGCTCTCAGGTGGCAACTCTTAGGCACCCCATAACAGTAAGCTAAGTTTCAATTACAAGAGCAAAGATTTATAAGACTACTCATCAATAACAAGAACCTATCAGAGGACGATCCTCCTTTGTCAGACACTGCCCCTGCACTCGGGGGACTGTTGCTGCTCCCTTGGAGAATGTGACAGAGCTCTCCAGGCTGGGAATTCAGTATTCCTTCACTTATTAAGTGACTTTCTACCCACTGTGACCATGCGCCACACCTTGATCATTTGAACAATTTTGTATATCTTTCATGCATATTCAGGTGAACTTCCTCCCATGAAACCACCATCCCAGACACCCCCCACCAATGATCATGTCCTGCACCCTCTGTAACCCTTCTTTGATCCAAAACTTCCATGAAGATGAAGCCCATATAATAGCCAAATACAATTAATAGGAAAATGAAATAATAAAGATAAGTTTAAATATAAGAGATAAAATACATGGAAACTTAAAAAAAAACAACACTAGAAATAAAATAAAATTAATGGATTGGGATATTCAAAAAATGGAAAAAACAAAAATATTAAAGAAAAAATTTTTAAACATTTTTCCTTTTATCACTGCATTATCGGGTGTCCAGCCTGTACTGTGGCACCTGCCCCTTCTCACTCCACAGTGTCTCCTGAATTTTCATTTAATTTTCAAAGAAGTTTTATGTCACAGCAAAGTCACACACAGAATACTGGAGACTCTCATAACCCATCCACCTTCCCCTTTTATCATTGCATATTAAAACCTTTTTTGTGGATGGTAGCATTATTATAACTGTTATACAGATAGTGAAACATAGCTACTAAACATTGTCAAAGGTTTATTGTATAGTTTACAATTTAGATGGTACAGTTTAATAATTTTTGATGATATTTACCATGTCCTGTGCCATTACTGTAAGGTAATGAAAAACATTTCCCATGACCACTAAATACCCCCTGTTTGATCTTTTCGGTTCCTTCTCCCTAGCCCCCTGAGGCACATGACACTCCCCTGTCTTGACTCATTGGATGACAAGATTCATAGTTACAAGCAACAAGACGTCTTGACATGCTGATTATCCTCTCCTATTATGATCAACCCTTGTGCCTAAGAGGCACCCACCTGTCTGCTTCTGGGTGAATCATTCTTCCCAAAGATGGGGGTCAATCTCCTTCCCAATCACTGTGTGGGTCTCCACTCCCCGACACAATACTTTATGACAGGGTGAACACTCACACACACCCCAGAAGCCTACGCCAGATGCACCCCTTCCTGAATGCCCCACCAACCTATACCCTAAACCAGTAACACTACCTTGTCATACTGACATGAAAGCATTCCCACTCCTGCACTTTCAACATCATACCCACAAATCCCATGTTCACCTAGCCCCCCTCCCATCTCTCCCCCAGTATTCTGGGTATTCTAACCCACCCTTCCTAATCTACCCACCAGTCAACCCTGCACCACCAAATCCAGTAATATCACTGCCTACCTGTCCTATCCTTCAAACTATGCTTTATCAGTTTACCATAGATCCAACTATGCTTTATCAGTTTACCATAGATTATGTCCATATGGGGGATGGCTCACAACGTTCTCTTCTCTTTCTCTCCCGTTAACCTTTTCTTCAGACACTGGTTCTCAGACTGCACACTTTCCTCAATTCAAATCAGTGAGGTCATAAATTGTTCATCCTTCAATGCCTGGCTTGCTTCACTCAACAAAAGGTCTTCAAGATTCATCTATGATATTCCGTGTGTTAGCACTTTATTCCTTCTTACAGTTGAGTAATATTCCATTGTATGTATGTACCACATTTTGTTTATCCATTCATCTGTTAAAGGGAACTGGGGCTGATTCCAACTTTTGGCAATTATGAACAATGCCACTATGAACATTGGTGTGCATATATCTGTTCATGTCTTTGCTTTCAATTCTTCTGGGCATATACCTAGCAGTGGAATTGCTGGATCATACAGAAGATCTGTTAGTTTTCTGAGGAACCGTCAAACTGTCCTCCACAGTGGAGGGACTGCTCCACAATCCCACCAGCAGTGAATGAGGTCTCCTATTCTCCACATCCTCTGCAACACTTATAGTCTGCTATTTTTCAATAGCTACCATTCAGATGGGTGTAATATGGTATCACATTGTAGGTTTGATTTGCATTTCCCTAATAGCTAGCGATGTCTAGGATTTTTTCATATGCTTTTTATCCATTTGTATTTCTTCCTTGGGGAAGTGTCTTTTCAGGTCCCTTGCCCATTTTTTAAAAGGGTTGTTGTCTTTTTATTTTCGAGGTGTAGGATATCTTTATATATGCATGATGTTAGTCTCCTATCAGATATGTAGTTGTCAAATAATTTCCCCCATTAGGTAGGCTGCCTTTTTATTTTCTTAATAACACCCTTTGAGATGAAGAAGGTTTTAATTTTGAGGAGATCCCATTCATCTATTTTTTCTCTTGCTTCTCGTGCTTTGGCTTGAAGTTCATGAAATCATTTCTTATTACAAGGTACTGTAGATGCTTCCTTACATTATCTTCCAAGGTCTTAATGGTTTTGGCTCTTATATTTAGATCTTTGATCCATCTGGAGTTGATTTTTGTATAAGGTGTGAAATGGTATACCTCTCTCATTCTCCTGGATATGGATATGCAATTCTCCAAGCACCACTTGTTAAAGAGGCCATTCTCTCCTGGCAGAATGGGCTTGGTAGCCTTGTCAAATATCAGATGACTGTATACGTGAGGATCTATATCAGATCTCTCAATTCGGTTCCATTGGTCAATATCTCTATCCTTGTGCCCAAACCCTGCATTGTTGAGCACTGTAGCTTTGTAGTATGTTTTAAATTCAGGTAATGTGATACCTCCAACTTCATTTTTTTTTTTTTTAATATGTCTTTGGCAATACGGGGCCTTCTAATTTTCCAAATATATTTTGTGGTTACTTTTTCCAGTCCTTAAAGAAAATAGTGTTGATTTCTATTGGGATTGCATTAAATCTATAGATTATTTTGGGTAGGATAGACATCTTGATGATGTTTAGTCTTCCTGTCCATGAATAAGGAATATTATTCCATTTATTTAAGTGTTCTTTGATTTCCTTTAACAGTTTTGTGTAGTTTTCTGTATATAAGTCTTTTACATCTTCAGTTAAATTTATTCCTAAGTATTTGATTCTTTTATTTACTTTTGTAAATGGCATTTTTTTCTAGATTTCCTCCTCAGATTGCTCATTATAGGTGTACAGAAATGCTACTGATTTTTGAGCATTGATCTTATATCCTGTGGCATTACTGAACTCCTTTATAAGTTCTAGAAGCTTTGTTGTAGATTTCTCAGGGCTTTCTACATATAGGATAATGTCATCTGCAAATAATGAATTTTTTATTTCTTCTTTTCCAATTTGGATGCCTTTCATATCTTTTTCTTTCTTCAGTGCTCAAGCAAGTACTTCTAAGGCAATGTTAAATAGGAGTGGTGATAGTGGGCATCGTTGTCTTGTTCCCAATCTCAGAGGGAAGGCTTTTAGGATTTCACCATTGAAAATGGTTAGCTTTGGGTTTATCATATATACCCTTTATCATATGCAGAAAGTTTCCTTCTATGTCTATCTTTGTAGTGTTTTTATCAGGAAATAGTGCTGTGTTTTGTTGAATGCTTTTTCTGCATCTATAGTGATGATTATGTGATTTTTTTTCTTTCAATGTGTTTACGTGGTGTATTACATTGATTGATTTTCTTATATTGAAGCATGCTTGCATACCATGGATGAAACCAACTTGGTCATAGTGTATAATCCCTTTGATATGTTGTTGAATGCAATTAGCAAGTATTTTGTTGAGGATTTTCGCATCTATGTTCATTAGAGAAATAGGTCTGTTATTTTCCTTTCTTGTGTTATGTTTGTTTGGTTTTGGTATTAGAGTAATGTTGTCATCCTACAATGAGTTAGGCAATAGTCCTTCTATTTCTATTTTTTGGAAGAGCTTAAGAAGGATTGGTGTTGGCTCTTTCTAGAATGTTTGGTAGAATTCAGCTGTGAAGCCATCTGGTCCTGGGCTCTTCTTAGTTGGGAGATTTTAGATGACTGAGTCTATCTCTTTACTTGTAATTTGACTGTTGAGTTCATCAATTTCTTCTTTCATCAAAGTAGGCTGCTTGCGAGTTTCTAGGTAATTTGTCCATTTCCTCTAAATGACAATTTTGTTGACATATAATTTTTCAAAGTATCCTCTTATAATACTCTTTATTTCTGTGGGGTCAGTGGTGATATCCCCTTCCTCATTTCTTATTTTGTGTATTTGCATCTGCTCTCTCTATTTCTTTGTTAGTCTGTCTAAGGATTTGTTAATTTTATTGATCTATTGAAGAATCAGCTTTTGGTTTTGTTTATTTTTTCTAATGCTTTCTTACTCACTATTTCATTTAGTTCTTCTCTAATCCTTGTCATTTCCTTCTCTCTAATTCCTTTAGGTTTAGTTTATTATTGTTTTTCCAATTCCTCCAAGTGTGCAGTTAGGTATTCAATTTTAGCTCTTTATTCTTTTTTAATATATGAACTTATAGGTATGAACTTCCCTCTGAGGACTGCTTACACTGCATCCCATAGGTTTTGATATGTTGTGTTGTCATTTTCATTAGTTTCAAGGTAGTTACTGATTTCTTTTGAGATTTCCTCCTTGACCCACTGTTTGTCTAAGAATGTGTTTTTAAACTTTCATATCTTTGTGGCTAATCTGTTTCTCTGGCCCTTAGTGATTTCCAATTTCATTCCATTATGGTCAGAGAAATTACTTTGTATAATCTCAATCTTTCTGAATTCATTGGGAGCTGTTCTGTGGCCTAGCATATGGTCTATCTTGGAGTATGATCCTTGTGCCCTCAAGAAGAATGTAAATCCTGCTGTATTTGTGTGTAGTGTTCTGAATATGTCTATTAAGTCCAGGTCCTCTAATGTATTGTTCAGAGTCTTTGTTTCTTTATTGATTCTCTGAATAGATGGTCTGTCTAATAATGATAATTGTGTATTAAAATCCCCCACTATAATTGTGGAGGCATTTATTTCTCCATTTAGTTTTTCCAGAGATTGCCTCATGTATTTTGAGGCACCCTGATTTGGTGCATAAATTTTTATGATTGTTCTCTCTTCTTGAGAGATTACCCCTTTTACTAATATATAGTTTCCATTTTTTGTCTCTTACAGTAGTTTTGCATTTAAAGTCTATTTTCTCTCTTATTAGAATAGCTACTCCTGCCCTTTTTTGGCTATTATTAGCTTGTAAAATTGTTTTCAAGCCATTCACTTTCAGCCTCCTTGAATCCCTGTGTTGAAGGTGGGTTCCTTGTAGACAGCATATAGATGGATCATATTTCCTTATCCATTCTGCCAATCTGTGTCTTCTTAGTGTTGAAATTAATCCATTAACATTCAGTGTTATAACTCGCAATGAATTTGTTACTTCAATCATATTTTCTTTGGGTTAATGTATGTCATATGTTGTTTTGTTTTTGTTTTTGTACTTTTAGTTGTTTTTAAACTCTCCTCCAACTCTCTCTCCCTGATTTTTTCCTTTCAACTTGTAGAACTTCCTTTAGTATTTCTTGAAGTGCAGGTTTCTTATTGGCATACTCTCTTAATATCTGTTTAACTGTGAATATTTTGAACTCTCCAGCATTTTTTGAATGCCAGTTATAGAGAATTTGTGGCTGGAAGTTTCTTTCTTTTAATACTTTGACTATGCCATACCACTGTCTTCTTGCCTCCATGGTATGTGATGGTTCTCTTTTCTCTTGCTGCCTTGAGTATTTTCTCTTTGTCTTGAGCATTGGACATTTTGACAAGTATATGTCTTGGGGTTGGCCTCTTGGAATTTATACTTTTTGGGGTGTGCTGTCCTTCCTGGATCTGCACATCCATCTTTCTCAATACGGTTGTGAAGTTTTCAGCCATTATTTCCTTCAACACTCCTTCTGTTCCTTTTCCCTTCTCTTCTCCTTCTGGGATGACCTTAATGAGTATGTTTGTGTGTTTTGTTTTGTTGGGTAAATCCCTGAGTCCCTGCTGGATTTTTTCTACATTTTGGTCTAGCTGTTCTACTATCTGTTTTATTTCAGATGTATTTTCTTCCCCATCACTAATTCTTTCTTCTGCCTCTTCGAATCTGCTGTTATGTGAATCCAGCATCTTTTTGATTTCTTGGATTCTGCCATTGATCAGCATCATATCAGTTATCTTTTTATGTATGTTTACAATTTCTTCAGTATGTTCTTCCAGTGTCTGCTTAATATCCTTAATCTCTTCCCTCACTTCATTAAGTTGGTCCATGATATTTGTTTGGGAAGCTTTGATTTGTTGTCTGATGTGATGCATCTCTTCCTGGTTTTCAGTTTGTTCATTGGACTGGTCCATGTCTTCCTGTTACTCAGTGTGCTTTATAATTTTTTCTTTCCCTCTATTCACCATTTTATCTTGATGGGTTTATTCAGTTGATTAGCTTCTCTCTCCTCTCTAGAGTTTTATTTAGCTGCTGGTTCTGTGTGTGTGTTAAGTTTTCTCTTTGACACTTTTTCTTCTTATTTTGTTTCATTGCTTCTTTCTATGTTCCCTTGAAGGCAAAAGATTAGGGACAGAGGAATCAAAAGATGTGAGAAAGGAAGAAGGATAATAGTAATACTGATAAAAGTTAGAAAAGGGGCCATATAAGCTTTAATGAAATGAATATTTAGCTCATGTAGGCAGTGTAGAGTAATAGGGAGAAAAGTGGAGTACCTACAATGGACTGGGAAACTAAATAGAGAAAAATATATATAATGATTTAGAATGCTAGAATGATGAAGATGGAGAGAAAGAGTAAAGAAATGGTTGAAAGGAAAAAGTTAATATTAATAAAAAAGAAGAAAACAGAGTAGATAGAATAGAAATTGAAACCCTTAAGTTGTGGGCTAATGAAAAAATGTGGTATGTAAGAACCACAACAGAAAACAGAAGGCATAAAGAGGAAGGAAAGAAAAAAGTTAGCTTGGGATACAAAGTCAATATAGACAGAGAATGGGAAGTCACTGAAGAAGAAACACAGCACAGAAGAGACAAGCCAGTAGCACCTAATTCAAAAAAAAGAAAGAAAAAAGAAGGGGGGGAGGAAAGAGAAAAGAAAAGCAAGAGACAACAAATAAACAGAGAAAAACCAAACAACCAAACAGGCAAGCAGTCAATCAAAGCTAAGGAAGAACAGTGTTCCTTCTTGGGCCCTTGTGGAACCTCTCAGCCTGCTTGTGTTTCTCAATCAATTGCCCTGTAAGGTTCTATCTGCAGGTTTGGAGGCAGATTTTAACTATTAAACTAAATTAAAAAGAAAAATTCATTTTTTAGTTTTTAAAGTGACTGTCTTCTTTTTTTTTTTTTT
>JAQZBX010044524.1:0-21331 GCA_029593785.1 Cabassous unicinctus
GTCCTGGCCAAAGCAGCCTCCCCTTCCCTGCCACAGGACCACGGCTGCCCTCCACTTGGGCACAAGGAGGTACCAGAAAGGCCGAGGTCAGGTACACACCTTGCAGTTTGAGGAGGGGGGGGAGCAAGACAGCAGCCACTCCCACTGCAGGCTCCCACCTTCCGTCCAAGTTCTTGGCAAGTCCTGGTGCAGAGGTTGCAGTCCCTTGGGGGTTGCCTGTCCACGGTGGGTTGGGGCAGCTGGCCGGTGGGCTGTGGGAAGGAGAGGGCGACTTCCCCACTCCCAGCTGGAGCTCACATTTTCATTTTGCACTGTACCCTGCAAACTATGCAGCTGACTCCGGCTAAGCTACAAACCCACACACCTCATGGCAAGAGATGGAGCTACTGATCAGCTTTTCTATCCATAAAGGTCAGGACCATTTTATTATCCCCGCAGCTGTTCCATGGGCTTCTTGCACCATCACGGATGGACTCTTTTGCCAGGGATCAGGGAACAAGAGGAGGAACTGTGTATGAATGGTAACCAAACGGCCTGGCTTGGTCCTATAGCTCACCACAGAGGGAGGGACTTTCTGTTCTCCTCCAGGTCAATATACCCAGTATGAATTCTCTTTAGGTTCCAGTGACCATCATTCCAGGAGCACTAATTAGGGTAGAATTTCCCCAAAAGGATAAAGGGCCAAGTTCCTGGAGTTTGTGAAATAGCCTATAACGTTGGAACTTTCTCCAGTGAAAGAAAAAGCCCAGGCAAGGAGCCAGCAACGGTTCCTTGAGGAACCTCCTTCTCCTGGAGTCCCAGCTTCCTAGAATCATGAGAGATGTTCCAGTATTTTCTTGGGAAGACTATAATATAAATTCTAAAAGGGCCAGAGCTCTGCTGATCTTGCTCTTTGCTAGCACAGGCAGGACAATGCCTTGCATATATTAGGTGCTAAATAAATATACATGGAATGGATGCTGTTGAATGGCTCTAAAGCAGATGCAAATATCTTATTTATGAACTCTGTATTATCTTTAATGCTAGGTTTTTAGAGTTAGAAATAAGGAGGAGAGTCTATCCTCTCTCTTTTCCCTTCCTTTCTTCCCATTGTATCAGTTACCGCGATAGCCAAGAACTAACAGGCCGGCAGAGGAGGGCCCCTTGGCTCCTAAACAAAGCCAAACAGGTGTGAGAGATTAGCTTCCTGGACAGAACCTCTGTCCAAGAAAACAATGTCAAATTCCCCCCTAATAAAGTCCAGAGCCATAAGCAATTTCCCTTGTTATTAAGCAGGAAAGAAAACACAGCCCGGCTCCTTCCCAATTAGCTCCGAGGACCCTCCGATAAGCCGAATTTAAACCAGAGACCTGCCATGAATGGGCCTCCGCAGACAGGCTCTGCCTCCTCCAGCGAATGGAAACTCACTGGCCCAGGTTCTCGGCGCTCTTGGCGAAATGGTGCAGACAGCCCCCGAGCCCACATCCCAGCATCCTCGGGCTGTCTCTGCCTCTGATTTAAACCATCTTTGCAACTCGCTGCCAGGTCCATTACTTTGATTTTCCATATGGAGGCTTGGCCTCCTTTGCCAGGTTACTGTTTATAGGGATGGGTTTTTTGACAGTTTCGCTGTCAGTGAGATAGGGGATGGAATCCCTCCACTGAACATGAATCACTTTCCTGTCATGCAAAAGGGGGAAAAGATTAACATCCTGAAGCAATAACAACAACAGCATAGACGCCCCAAAGGTATCTGACAATGGGGATGGCTCATCTTTCCTTTCCTTCCCTCCCCCCTTGCCCTGCCTCAAGCAAATAGGTCATTGACAGAATGGAAAATAGAAGGGGCCTCGAAAGATGGTCCATAACTCTGCTAAGTCGTGTTTACACGTGCGGTTAGCCCCCCTTTCCCTCCACCCCGTCTCAGACAGTGGTTGGAGGGAATCTCTTTCAGTCTTGAAAATCTCACCTGACAGGGAATGTTTAAGCAGGATGGATAATAGTAAGTCCTCAGTAAACATTATGATTGTCCATCACTGCCCTAAGGCTTTAAAGCATTATTTCATTTAATTCTCACAAGAACCCTGGGAACTACCCTCACTTTAAAAATGAGATAATTGAGTAGAGTTCCTTGTCCAGGCGCACACAGCAAGCCATCAGTAGAACATGTGGATAAGATTTGAACTCAGTTCCGATTCCAAAACTGTGGTTGATGTTCATGATGGTTGACAAATATTCTGGGTCCCTATTCACACACACCTCGTTCTGGCAGGGTTGCATCTGATGGGTCCCTGATGTCAGGCAGGGTCGGGCAACCAGTTCTGGCCAATGAGTTTTAAAAGAAGGTACTGTGTAGCTCTTCCAGGCTGAGCCAATGTGCAGTTCCCCAGAGCATCCTTTTCCCTCTTACAGGCCCACTGGCCATAATGTTCCAGAAAGTTCTATCATCCTGGGTTCCAGAGTAATGATGACAATGACAAAAGAGCAACAACCCCAGCAGCTGGTGATAGATACACAGTGTGAGTAAAAAAGTCAACTTTCATTGTTTTAATTTTTTGAGATTGTAAGATTATCAATATAAAAGTGAAGGCAGTGGTTACTTTTAAAGGAAGATGAGGGACAGAGCATGTGAAGGGGCTTCTGGAATGCCTGTCAAAGCTCCATTTCCTAACATGAATGCTGGTTGTTAAGGATCTTATCTTTATAACAATATGATAAACTTTGTTTTGTTTGGGATTCTGTATCTGCATTTTATTTTACACTAAAAGGTTAAAAAATATCCGGGGCGATGGCGGTATTACCACACAGCCAACTCCCACCAATACAACCATAATGGTCCTGGTTATGAAACGCTTTCGTGATTCTCAATTATCCCCCTTCTGCTTAGATGTCAACAGATTTCCGTCTTCTGAGAGATGAAAACAAAACCTTTTTTTTTTTTGGTCATGTTTAAGCTCCTAATGAAAAGAACAGAGTAGAAACACGAAATGAAACATGAAATGTCTTAGTTGGGACACAAAGTCTTCAAAGGTTCTTCATCCAAAATGTCCTTTGGGATTATGGTTACTTCCCAAAAGGCAAGGCAAGACTGGCTTTGAAATCTAGACTCCAAATATTGGGTATCACCTGAACTCTCTCTCCAACTCTAATTTCCTCTACCCCGTCACCCTCTGCACGATCCCGCATAGCTACTTCACTCGCCAGTATGTGGAGCTCTCATTAATTGGACACACAAAGGGAGGCAAATGCAATAGCTTCATGGGACATCCAGGCAGGAGGGTTCAGTCAAGGGAGAAAATGTCCTCCAAGTTCTCTCTGTTAGAAAACACCTGAGAGACGTTCAAAGAAACATCTTACTCTGCTGGAGAAACATGAGGGTACAAAGGGCAATGGGACATTGTAATACCTTTCCCCTGTCATGACCCTAGCTCGAGCAATGAAGACTGGCTCTTATAACATCACTGCAGAGTTCAGGGAGCTTGGAAAGATAAGGAGTCGACGAATACTGAGCCAAAGCATGCCCCATCCCCCACCCCCACCCCAATGGTATAAAAGCAGGACATTTTCCTCTGGGGCCCTAAGTCATTGCAACCTCTGTAAAGATTCCCCTTCCATGCTCTGGCCATGCTCTGGCCTCCCTCCCTCCAAAATAAAAGAACCCCATTGCATAGGGAAGTGACAGGTTCCACCGGTTGGAAAAAAAAAATTTCATTGATTTTTTGTTTATTTTGTTTTTCTTTTGTTTTGTTTATTTAGTTACTGATCTACTAACCTGGAAAAGCTCTCTGCAGGTTCAATTGTATTTTAGAACTCTTGCCCCCTTGAAAGCCAATTCCCAAACCAGAACCCTGATTCTTGCCGCCCACCTGTAAGAAAACTGCTGAGCACTCACTCCAAATTGACTCCTTCGAGCGGCCTCTCTCAGCACTTGAGGCTGTTGACCAACAACTGTTTCCCAAGCTCTGTGCTTACTGATCTAACCAAGTTAAGCTGATGCAAGAAGGCTATATGATTGATTTATCCACATAATAAAGCCAGGCTATTACTCACTGGGCAACCTGGCATGTTATCCAGTCCCTTCTGTACAAGGTAGCAAACCAGCAACATAATAAATTGCCCTGCTGTTTGGGGAGAGATAAGTTGCTAATCTTTGGTTGTCATACCATAAATGCATGTTCATTACAATCCGGGGCCACACCAAACTTCAAGGTCCTACGATTATAATCCATTGATTTTTTATTGTCACCTGCAAAAAGCAAAAGCATAAAACATTATCACTTTAACACCAAGGTCCAGTTGGGTGTGAGCTTTCCCGCTGTAAATTACAGATGGCCGCAGACAGATGTGCGACGGAAACCAGTTATTCCCTCCCTCCCCCATCCTCGGAAACATGCCAGGAAGAAACCCGTGTCAGGAATGAATCATTTACAAAGGGATCAAAACAGGCCATCTTTTCCAAGCCCAGGAGCTTTCTCTTTCTCTTTCATGGCATGTTTCTCTTACATCTCTGTTATTTGTAAGAGATTATACAAGGGGTATAGAGGGGCAGGCTCTGGGGGCAGAACGCTGGAATTTAAATCCTGGTTCCTTTAATTCTTAGTTGTACCGCCTTGGGCAATTGTGCCTTAGCTTTCTCCTCTGTAAACTGGGAATGTTCCTAACAGTACTTAAATGAGCTAATTCATGTCAAACACTTAGAAAGAGGCCTGTACAGAGTAAGCATTCAATGCATGTCAGGTACTTTTCTATTGTAATGATTGTGGCATGAATGAAAGTATGAGCAAGAAGGCATTTCTTGCCTCCTAGGCTACATGTTCCTTGTTAGTAGGAAATGCGTTTTAGACATCTTTCTATATATTGAGAATGTTTATCACAAAGCCTTGCACATTACAAAATGTCAGCAATTCTTGTTGAATGAACAAATAAATGTTCAAAAATACTTTTATTCACCTTCCCTTTAAAGGCTCTTGTTCTCTGTTCTTTAACACATTGTACTGAATGCATGGACTGAGATTCAGGGAGGGGAATAATTAGGGACCAGGCCTGGCTCTGATGGGAGATAAGGACAAGGCATGGAAGTGATAAAGGAAGAAATATCCTGTTCACTTAAAAAGATACTATATGTCTCCCTGCTATGTATCTCTAGGAACATGCATTTAAGAGTGGCCCCAACAAACCACTATGTTCTTAGAGAGATGCTGAGGACGTTGAAGGTTCTAGAAGGCATATAGTATTTGGTAAACTGAGTGCCAGAGAAGAGAAGACTTCCAGGGAAGCAGGATAATGATGTCCAGGGAGCTAAAGAATCTGGAACAATGTTCTCTGTCACCCTCCAAATACAACCAGTCACTAAGTTCTGTGATCCCACCACCAAATGTTTCTTTTTTTTTTTTTTAAAAAAGATTTATTTATTTATTTATCTATCCCCACCTTGCTGCTTGTGCTTGCTGTGTCCATTCGCTGTGTGTTTTCTCCGTGTCTGCTTATCTCCCCCTTGCTGTGAGGTCCCGCTGCATCAGCCCACCATGCCACGCGGGCTGGCCTGCCCTCACAAGGAGGCCCCGGGAAGCGAACCCGGGGCCTCACACATGGTAAACGGGGGCTCTATCGATTGAGCCACACCCGCTTCCCGCCAAATGTTTCTTGAATTCAACACTGCCTCAGCTCCAAGTTCCTAGTTATCCTGATTCACTAAAAGTTACATTGCTAGAGCCCATATACGACATTCCTCACTTTAATAGAAAGCACAGAGGCTCCTCTTTTAAACAGGCTAAGGTCCAAAACCATTGGCCTGGCATTCCAGGCCCTCCACAAACTTGCTCCAGTCCAACTCTTCAGAATCATCTCATTCCATAACTCACGTGCTCTCTGTTTCACTCCATACAGCTTCACACTTGTGTGGTAGCTCTTATGTTTTTCTTATTACCCAGTGTGCCCGTCTCCCACTATTGAAGCTTAATTAAATCTGACCTTTTGTCTCAAGGCTCAGTTCCAAGGTCACTTGTCTGTGAAACCTTCTCCTCTCTCCCGTAGCAGAACTAAGCACTCTTCCCCGGGACCTTGTCA
This sequence comes from Cabassous unicinctus, assembly GCA_029593785.1. Taxonomy (NCBI): domain Eukaryota; kingdom Metazoa; phylum Chordata; class Mammalia; order Cingulata; family Chlamyphoridae; genus Cabassous; species Cabassous unicinctus. The sequence goes on from JAQZBX010044524.1 coordinate 6,046, forward strand.
TCATACTGTGTCCATTTCCATGGCTAGCCTTTGAACTCCTTAGAGGCAAATCCTGGGATTTACCGAACTGTGTATCCCATGGGTCCAGCAGCGTACCTGTCACATAGAAGGTATTTAATAAACAGGGAGAGAATTGAATTTGGAGGGAGGTAGTTTCCCATCTAGTAAAAAGGAGATGTTTAAACTATTAGAATAAGGCCCAAAATGTACTTACTAGTCATGTAATCCACCAGAGCTACATAGGTACAGAGAACTGAGATTCCCAGGAAGAGATTTGTAGAAAGGCTCTCCACATTAAGTCAAAGGTTGAATCAGAGGATCTTTAAGAACTTTTATTTCACTTTTACCATGAAAGTCAATGACTTCTTGACATTTGCAGCTCCAGCTCCAGATATTCAGCCACTTTTCAGGGAACAAAGACCCCTAGAAGCTTTTGTCCTGGGGACCTGCAATCCCACAATGAAATGGATGGTTTACACCTGTGGGAAATGAAATAAATATGAAGGTTATAAACTCTGGAGCCAAGGAGGATTGTCTAGCAGTGATTGTAACCTGGAATGTCAAGGTCTTTTCTCCAAAAAGGCCCAGAGCAATGGATTTGCTTCCCATGTATGAAAAATTGCTTTTATACTTTATGTTCTCATAACTGAAAAAGGTAGAGAGCAGGAGGTGGCAAAACATGGCCTTCCAGATGTGTCAGGGTTGTGATAAGTCATGTTTAAACTTTACCCAAAGTGAAATTAAGTGTCAACAGAAACTCCTGCCCAAACTCTCTGATCAGGTCAGGCAAACAACCAATCAAAAAAAATCAATCAAATGTGAAAGGTGGCCCAAAGGGGTGGGAATGCTTAACTCCGTGATTCCCATAGGAGCCAGGTCTATTGAACAACATGTTTCTGGCCAGCTGCTGTTTCTCCTCATGGCCATGGAGCAGCCACAAGTACACCAGGGGTGTCTTTTTTTGAGCTGACTTGGCCGTGAACAGGCTTTGAACTTGATGGTGGTGGCCAATGGAGAACATAGGATGCTGGGAATGGTGGACTCAGAACAGATGGTCAAATGAGCCCCAGGGCCGGGGCCTGGAGGTGTGGGGGAGGTGCCAAAAACTCCAAAGAGGAATAGACAGTTCGGCCTTGTTCTGGAGTGCCATATATGCTTAAGTGGGTCAGCTCATGTGGGTAGGAGAGAGCAGTAATAGACTGACAACAATGTGATGCCACATGGCCCATCCACTTGGAAATAGACTGCAAGGGAAATCAACCCCAGATGATTTCAGCCAGATGAGGCTCCAGGCCCCAGTCTAGTGGGCTAGTGTTTAAGACAGGGTTTCAATTCCCAGGAGGAGCTAAAGCATACATCAGGAAGGGAGCAGGGGCCCAGCAAGAATAATGGGGTTCAGGAACCAGCTGGGCTGATTCTCCGGTGGTTTCAGCTGGATAAAGCTGGAAGTGGGCAAGGACCCACGGCAACATGTTCACAGGCCTTTCAGCTCAATATACTTCACTTCAGAGTGCATGCTCCTCCTGTCCTTATATTTTAACATGAGAAGACAAAGGATAATGAAGCATCCAAGAGCTGTATTTAAATGACAGCACTCAACATGGACATAAAAATTGGAACAAATTCTCAGCAAAGTAACCTGCTGATTTATATTACTATCTTTAACATGTGCATATGCATTAAATAAATAGTTACCACCTTTTGATTCTTTGCTTAAGAAAAGAAAATTTACTTGCATTAAAGCTAGACAAAAAAAAAAAAGCAGGTGGAAGGGGCAGAAGACAGGGAAGGGGAAAGGAAGACATTTGGAATGTTCATCACTATTAGAAGTTTTACATGGATCAGATCAATCCATCCTCACAAAATCTGTGAGCCTGGGCCGATGATGCACATTGCAGCACAGTTTGTAATAGTGAAAAATTGAAAACAGCCTTCTTGTATAACGGCTGAGAGTGAGTAAACATTGTGCTGTGCCCTTTTAACACGGCCCTACCAGACCATTAAAAACTGCTAATAAAGAATTCTGTACTGATATGAGGCAACATTCGTAATGGTAAAGGGAGTAGTATACAAAGTTGTGTATGCAATAAAATTCCCAAAATATGTGTTTTACTTGTGTATATGTGTATGTGTATATGATATAGGTGTATATTAATGTACACATGTATATCAAAAGGTCAACAGTGCTATATATGAGGGGTAAAATCATGAATGATATTTATTTTCTTCTTTACACTTTCCAACATTTTCCAAAACTTTTACACTGGGCATAGCTATTTTTATAATCAGACAAACTATTTTAATCAAAATAGCTTATATATCATGTGCTTTTAATGCTAATATCTGAACCTGCATTACTCTTTTGCTAAAACACCATCATCAAAGGAATTATATTGGCAGTATTTGTCAAGCAATGACAAATTGCTGACAGTTGGAAAACAACATTTAAAAGTTGTCAGTAAGAGTTCTGCTGCTATCAATCTTGGACAATACTTTATACACTCTCATAACAATCAATATCACAAGGAGTGTATCTCAAACATCAACAAATACATATTTGATGTATCTCTAGTCTGAAAATGAATGTTCTTTTATTGATACTGAGACTATTTGGGGACTGGCTAATAAAATGATTTAAATTATATGTATAAAATTCTCATATTTTAAAAAATCTAAAAGCTCATTTGTAATTTGCAGAATGTTTTATTAACTGATGGCAACCCTAAAATAATCAAAAGATAAAGAGCACCATAAACTTTTTGATGAGAATGTATGGTAGAGGAAATTGATAGAGCCAGGGCTTTGAAGGGTGGTTTTCTTTCTATGAAACAAGAGTCATAAAAGGTGTGGAGAGGGCTTGGGAGAGGAAAACAGGCTGGGCAGGACCCTATGGATCTTCACCAAGAATCCCAGTTCCAGCCTTTTACTTAAGAAATGAGTGGGGAAGGGCACTCTTGAGCTTGATTCAACTTCCTGTTCTCTAATCATTAGGGCACCACCTTCCTTCCCTCTGCCAAACTCTAGAGCCAGGGGAGCAGCCCACGCATCTCCTCATCTGTGGCTCTGGGACTCTAAATCAGAGAGGAAGGAGGAAGTATAGCAAATCTGATTTAATGCCAGGAGTCTTAGCTGGTTGGAAAACAGTCCAGATGGGATACTCTTAATTATATTCAAGATTTTTAGATTTAGGCAAATATGGTGATGTTATCTGGAGTACTCCAGCCGCTAAATATTCAGGTGTGTTTCCAAAGAAAATTATAAAATATCTTCCTCAGAATATTATCGTGAATGAGATAATAATTCAGAGAAAATGACTGTCTACATAGAGCAATTTGAAGAGGGATGAGAATGCCATAGCCAAAAATGTTTTCTTCCTGGAGGTATTATGATATCTAGAGTTCTACGTAATAACTTGAGATAAGCATTATTTTTAACTCAAGAATCTCATTTGAAAAGGCTAACAGAGTAACTAGTGATAACTCAATAGTTTGTTGACATTCGACCATGCAATAACCACTTACATCTGTTCTTCCAAGATACAGAGATCTAAAGCAGGCAGAACATTACTCGGAAGAGAGAGTGTGAACTCTAGAAGAAAAGAAGGCACTAAAAGAATAAAAATGATGGAAGGCAGAGTAGGCAATGGACAGCAATTTTGAAAATTGCATAATTCAGTCTTGCTTTGGGTGGCTCCTAGGTTTGATGCTTCAAAGCAGAGGGATGGATGAAATGATCATTGAGGTCCCCCTCAGTTCCAGAGGTTCCATGACCAATTATCATGTCCTTGGAGTCTCTCAATGGTCCCCCAGCCATTTTCCATATTTTGAATGCACAGCATGCTCGAAAGAAAAGGGAGCGAAGACATATTTTGTAGCCAATTTTGATAAACGATATGTTTCTTTTTACTCTAAAACCAACCAAGCTTGTTGGCTTTAAGTAAAATCAAACCTAAATATTGAATTTGGGTCTTCCCACCAAACAGCAGGAAAGCACTAGTGCCAGCACCACCACCACCATTCAGCCACACTAGAGGCTGAATCTGGATGAGCTCAACTGGGTTTTCCAACTGCAGCACTATTAACATTTGGGACCAGATAATTCTTTGTTGTGAGGGGCTGTCCTGTGCATTGTAGGATGTTTAGTAGTATCCTTGGCCTCTGGGGGAGTAAAAGTGGCCCCCGATGAGAACCACTGCAATAAATGGACAGATATCTTCATTCTCCATGTGTAGGGTACATGGGTACAATCCCACCCCATCCAATTCTAAATGCTGAAGTCCCTCATTGGACTTCAATGTGACTGTAAACCTAGGGGTAACAGACCTCCCTTCAGGGTCTATGCAGAAGCTTAAACAATATAAAGGCATTTCCCATGACTGGGAGAGGCTTTTCCAAGAAGACCATTGGGCCGTAAGTTCAAGAGCCATTGGGTTCCCTGCATCTTTGGTCCTAACTAAGACAGCTGAGCAGCATTTGCAATCAAGGCATCTATATCTTTGCCTAATTGCCTGGGAGCATGGGGAATTATCTTCTTTGTAGGAAACATCTCAGCCTACTCACCAAAACATCACCATGACTCTCCATGAATGTATTGCCACTGTGATACCTGGATGGGTTTGAGAAGATATAAAGGATAGTGGTTCTCTTTCCCATCCTAGTACCACCTTGCAGATTGCTTATCTGGAGTTAGAACCTACCTATGTCTATTCTGCAAACTTGGTGAGGAAATCTCAAGTTAAAGATGATAAAAGTCAAGGCTGGAATAAATGTAAAAGACCACCCAACCCAACTCTTCATTTTACAGTGAGTTGGGTAAGGCCACAGGGCTACTGAATAGTAGAGCAGGACTAGAACCCAAATCCGAGGACAATGGGCTCTTCACAGCTGAAAATGGGCTGATCAAGTTCACAGCACTGAGGGGAAAAAAGTGTCAGACCAAACAGAAGCCTCAAATCAATGACCGTGCATTCTGCTTAGGTGGCTATAGCCCTCTGAGGTATAATAATAACATTCTCAAAAAGGGTTTTAATGTTACTGATTTGAAAAAATAGAATCATATTCCATAAATAATTTTTAACTCCAAATATTTAGAATGGCAAGCCTTTGTTCACTGCTAAAAGCACTAGACAAACTGGTGGAACCAGGGGAGGCAAAGATTGATTATTTTTTAAACCAATGAGTTACCTCTTTTCCCCCTATCATTTCCCCCTCCCCACACCATCCCCTGCTGTCATTTATCAAGACTGGCCTGATCCAGAATTCCACTCATTCTTCAGCAGAGCTTTGACCTCCTCCAACCAAACAAGCAAGGTACATGCTGGGAGAGCGCCAATGCCAGCGGGCTGGGGGTGAAGAGGAGGAAATAATCAATGCTCTAGGACTTTCCCACACTTAGGGGAATCAATTTTATCAGTGTTTGGACACTGGGTGTCAAGGCTGGTCAGGTGGAAGCCAAAGGTTCTCTGAGGGAGGGCAGCTAATAGAAGGCTGCTGCTCAGGCTACATCATGGGGCAGTTTCCTAGAAGGGGCTGACTGAAACAGCTAGCTCATTCAAGAGTCTGAGTATCAAACTATGGGCACACAGATGTTGAGGTTCCTCCCTCTCTCTAAAACATGAAAAGACACCAAGCAGGCTTCCCAGCATGCCTTTCCTACACCTTGGAAAGGAAATATGGATCACTTCTAGAAAAACACAGATGTCAAGGGCATTGGACTCTGCCTTCATCAGTAAATGGAGACTGTTCATTGGCAAACTTCTCTTAACTATTCAAGAGCTGTTTTATCCCAATGGTGTGTTGCCCAAATCTTCTACATTGTCTTTTCCGTTGGAGGCCTTTTAGGATAATGGTGACCAGAAGGTGAAACCCAAACTTGCCTGGCTACTACTCAGTAGCATGGTTGGGCAGATAAGAAGGTTGAAACTGCCGCCTCAATGAAGATCCTAAATGTCTTCATGCTATCACTCCCTATTTCTCAAATGCACCAGGCTATTCTATACCTCTGGTCCTTTGTGCATGTTGCTTCATCTTTCCACAGCACTCCCCCCCACCTTGCCACCTCCTGAGCATTGTCCATCCTTGTGTCTCTTCTCTAAAGCTGTCCCTGATCCCTGATGTGTCCTAGTTGTTACCTTGTTCCTCCACTCTGTCCCCACTCTCCCAGAGGGGATTATAGTGCTCTATTGCATGTGCTTCTTAGCATCTGAGCTCCCTTGAAGGCAAATTCATCTCCAATTGATTAATCTTCATACTTCCAGGTGGGTAGCATATATGATAAACCTCACAATAATTTGATGAACATATGAATCTATGGCTTTTATTGCCAACATTCATTCTACTCTTCATAATTCAGAAACATGAGAGTCCTAAATGGGCACAAATGCTTCTCTAGACCAACAGGCTGATTGCTCCACATGACTATGATGTTGGTGGGGCCTTCAGATATTCTGTAAATTTCCTCTCTGCCTAACACCTGACTGCACCCTCAGCCCAACTGCACTGGAGTTTCTAGTACCTGCATGGCTGGCCAAGGGACAATGGCATCACCACCCACAACTGCATGCTACAATCTCCTTCTTCCCACATAAACCCCACTCTCTCTGCCCCAAGCAACAGGTCTGTGCAAACAAGAGAGAGGACCTCTGAAATCTGCAGTTCCAGTGACTCACAGGCCAGCTGTAGACCATACCTACATGACCTGGAGACTTGATAGTAAATCAGCTCCTTCCTGATACCCAATGTTCCTATGGGGTAGGAGGATGACTGCGCATCTTCTGGTAATTCGAAAGTATCTTAAATGCCTGTGTGGGGTAGTAAGCTCTTGTATCCCAACTCCAAAACCTCCTACATCCTCCTCTGTGATAGTAAGAGGACTTTGCAAATGATATTTCTCCTTTCCCAGCTGCTCCCTGATAGGTTCTGCCACTAGCAAGCACTAGAAGAAGATTAAAATCAGGAGAGGGGAGAATGTACTCCCCTACTCCTCTTTACATGCTTTTCCTGCCAATGTTACCTAACAGCAGCACTTCATCCTCAAAACAGTAGTTGGATATAGCCTCCATCTTCTTTGGATGCTGTCAATTTCCTAGGGTTGCCATAACAAAGTATGACAAACTAGTGGCATAAAACAATGGAAATTTATTCTCTCCAAAATCAAAGTGTCAGAAGGGCCACAATCCCTCTGAAACCTGTAGGGGAGGATCCTTCCTTGCCTCTTATAGCTTTTGGTGTTTGTAGGCAATCCTTGGCAATCCTTGACATTCCTTAGCTTGCAGTTGTATCTCTGCCTCTGTCTTCACATGGCTTTCTTCTCTCTGTATCTTTCTCTACTCTTCCCTTCTTATAAGGACAGTAGTCATATTGGATTGGGGTGGACCCAAATCCAGTTTGGCCTCCTATTAACTAATTACATCTTCAAGACCCTATGTCACATACACAGGACTGGCACTCAGAACTGGAACATGTCTTTTGAAGAGACACAATTCAACCCACAATAGGTAGTCCTAGAGCCAGCCTCATAGTGTTCTCTCAGAGATTCAAGCCAGCAAGGCAACAAACATCCTCAGAGATGGGAATTCCAGCCCCATGAAGCCCATCCTCCAAGCTCCTGAGATGCCATCAATGGACATACAGAACCCCCTCTGTGATTTGAGTCTCAGCTCCTCAGGGGCTCTCTTCCATTCTCTTAAATTTAGATAGCCTTAATCTTTTCCTTTGTTTCCCCAACTTTAGGGGTGGTAACTGCTTCCTTTGGTTATTATCTCTATGTTACCTCATTGTTCCTCTTTTGCTTTTCCAGCCCCCAAACACCTATATAATCTATTCTTTATGTTAAATTCCTTCTGTTGAAATACCTAGTGTAGTTCTGCTTTCCTGCCTGCACCTTGATACAATATCCAAAAATTCTTTGTAACCTAAAATGGAAATCTCAGAATCAACCCTGTGTATTCTTAGACCAAAATGGCAGCAGAGTTTAATAGAGGTAAATGTTTCACTATGGATTTGATACTAGTTATCTTAATAACCTTACACAAATTACAAAATCTTCTTGAGTCACTATTCCTCAAACCATACATAGGAGCAGATAATCTCAGCCCCATATCTGTTTGAGAAACACAGTAAAAGAGCTTTGAAGCCTGTGTTAAAAAGCTGCCATCACCTATGCAAAACTACTTTGAATATCACCAGGCTATAAAAAGATGTGTTAGTCTTGCTCTCAGTAGGTTCTACAAAATAGTTCCTTCCACTTATACCAACCCATCAAGAAGTTGTTAAGATATTCTGCTTTGTGAAAGTCTCATGCCTTGACAGGAAAAAATTTGAAATCTCCTATTTTCTTTATTGAGAAGAGCAAGATTGCCCATTTTCAAAATAAGGTTCATTCTCAATGTTACATTGCCCATCTTCTCTGCTGAGAGAAATAAATATTGGGGGGTATCAGTGCTGGGGCAAAGCTGGGGAGGAGAGGAGAGGGGAGAAGTAGAGGAAGAATAGGGAGAAGGTATTTCTTTAATATTCAAAGCTATGTCAAGATGTTATATTCCTGTTAAGAATGGCTAGATCTGTAAGAAACTTGAGGGATTAGTGGAAAGTTGGGGTGAGGGAAATAGGCGGAACCATCAATTGCCTAAAATTGGCCCCAAAAAGGTTTCCTTACTGTTCTGCCAATTGGTTTTGCAATAAATTGAAGGAAATCTTTAGCAAGATATTCAACGAGGGCATGGATAGTGTTTTGGGACCAAAATAAACAACTGTGAAGAGTTTGGCAGTTTCTCATTGGATATTTCAGACGTGAGTTAGGAGACACCAAGTTGCAAATTACTTCTTATAAGTTTACTTCATGCAAATTAGAGAGCGGCCACAGACGAGAAGTTTGGCCCTTAAAATTTCAGAGACAAACACTAAATAGGAAAGCCATTTATAAAACACTCTAAGAACTGAAAAACTAAGGATTGGGTTGAATATTAAGATGATATAGTCAGTATTTAATCAACGTCTTGAACTCAAAAGATTTAGTCCAGAAACTCCACATATAGAAACTATCTGGGTCTCTTAGTAACTGGGGAGTTATTTTCCTAGAAAGAGATAGTTTTGAGACCCTCCAATTGCTATATTTTCTTGAATAAGAATCTATGAAGTACAGACGTTGTTAACAATTTGTGTACCATGGCCCTTTTGGATATTTGGTGAAATCTATGGGCTCCTTCTAAGAATATTTTAAATGCATAATTTGAAATATATAGAATTATAAAAATAATTATATTGAAATGCAGTTATAAAAATATTTAGAAAATAAAATTAAAATATATAATCATTTTTCTTTATGAACACATTCTATAACAAGATCTGACTATGGATCCACTACTACCATAATTTTAAAGTAGTGATGAGTATAAATAATATTTTGAAATTTCTACAAGTGCAATATGATAGGAAAATATCTGTGATTCATTTGGGTGACAGTCTCAGGTATACTACTGTGACTTGTTGCATGCATGCCTAAGTGAATGGAATGCTAATTTTCAGTCAGAGGTTATAAAAAATAAAGATGTAATTTTCCCATCTTAGTTCAAGGACCCACAGACTGTGTGGATCCATGAACTCTAAGCTTAGGAACTGTAACCAAGTCTTAGACTTAAATATTCATAAGATTTTTAAGCCATTCTTTCTCCTATTTCCCCAAAGGATTTATTCTGCCCATTTCAAATAAATGGCTTTCCACTAATACAAACTGGGTAACACCATAACCTTGCTAAAAACTCTTGTTGGCTCTCTTTTGCCTATATTGTGTTCTAAGACTTTAGCATCATATTTATGCAAACCAGAGCCACAACATGAAGCTGATGAAAGGCACACTCGGGAAAGGATCATTTGAGAAGGGATTATTTATATAGGGACTATTTACAAAGGTGTGGGTATAAGGGGACAAGTAGAGGGAATAGTTACCTGATCTTAAATCTGATCTAAAAGGACAAAGTCCTGTAGAGTTGGCCATCTCTAGAGGGCCAATGACCCTCAGCTGGGGAAAGTGACCAATCGAAGATGACATCCAGTGGAAGAGGCGTAAATCCTGACATCACTCTCCTTCCTCCTCCCAAGCTCCTACCAAGGCTTTCCACTGGACAAGAAGCCAGAGAGCAAAGGATTCCACTGATGTTCCTCCCAGGGCAGAGCATACACAAAGTGTACTTGGTAGAGAGCGATATGGATGGGACAAACAGAAGAAATCCAGCACAATATTCAAGACATTTCACACTGTGGCTCAAACTGCTCCTGGCCCCTGCTCTTGTACCAGTCCTTCAGAGATATCCTCCACAACGAACATTCCAAAGATTTCCAAGTATGCCAAGCTTTTTCAGTTGTCCATACTTCAACACAGTCAAGACTAATATGCCATTAACCACTTTCTCTAGTTGAGTTCCTTGTTAAGGGCTTACTTATTCTCTAGGGTCAAGATCAAATGTTACCTCCTCTCAGAAGGCTTCTCTAATATTCCAAGGCAACTTTAATGAATGCCACAGACTCATGTCCTTAAGAACATGAGTTCTGGAGGGTATTATTAGATGAAGCATGAAATACCAGTTTATAGGTATTTCCATGGAAGACATTTTGGGAGATGGTACTATAGGCCATTGAGCAGTTTCCAAATTCTTATAGATTCTAGGTATAAAACTCAAAAAGGGAGGGGACAGAGTACCTGTTCTAATCAAGATAGCAGAGTGAGAAGCTTCAGGGCTCTACCTCCCCATGGAAGCTTTAAACTGTCAGCAAAACTGGCAGAAACATCTTTCTCAAACTCAAAGTCCAGAAAAAAGTTAAAGGATTGAAGTAATGGTGCAAATGCCAAATCAAGAAAAGTCCACTTAAAAGTGATAGGATCTACTGGCACCTCTCTCATCTCCTCATCAGCTCATCATAGAGTTGGCCACATTCCCAGTATGGATACCTGGTCCAGGCTCCAGAGAGACAAGAGGATCCCTTGTGCACATACTGGAAACATGTATGCCTGGCCCAATCTTTCTGGTGGTGGCCTGAAGGGCTCACCATGCCAGAATTGCCCCGCATGTAGAAGGTGGCTCACAGAGCTGTCCTAGAGAATGCTGTGGGAGGGCAGTCAGGGAGGGCAAGGAATTGATGGCCATGAGGAAACTGGCCCCTAGGGAAGAGGGGAAATCATATCAATATAAATGGGGGAACTCCTAGGGCCAAATATGCCTGCCCAAGATAAGACACAAGCATAGAAGGGGCCAGGGAAGGCCCACATGTTTTAACCTGGAGCTAGCTCTAAATTCATTGTATGGATAAACTCTGAAAGTGAGCACTCACACAGGTCAATCTGCAAAAGCTGGCAAGAGAGTTTTCTGTTTTGTTTGTTTGTTTGTTTTTCCTTTTTTGTTGTTGTTGTTGTTGTTAACTCCTGGCATTCAAGGAAAGCTCTGTCATAACAGTAGCAGGATACAAAATTAAGGAATAGATGCCATAGAGACTAAATTCCAGAAATAACACATTGAAATTTCAAAATGTTTCAAGAAAAGATTACAAAACATACAAAGAAATGGGAAGCAATGACATGGGCAAAGGAGAAGATGAAGGATTAGAAACCATCAATGAAAAGGATCAAATGTAAGACATTCCAGACAAAGAGTTTATTAACATGTTCCTAAATATTCCCCAAGAGCTAAAGGAAAACATGAACAGAGAACTAAAGGGGGGAAGCGGGAGTGGCTTAGTCGATAGAGCCCCCGTTTACCATATGGGAGGCCCCGGGTTCACTTCCCGAGGCCTCCTTGTGAGGGCAGGCCGGCCCGCGTGGCGCGAGGGGCTGATGCAGCGGGACCTCACAGCGAGGGGAAGATAAGCAGACACGGAGAAGACACACAGCGAATGGACACAGCAAGCACAAGCAGCAAGGGGGGGATAAATAAATAAATAAATAAATCTTAAAAAAAAAGAACTAAAGGGAATCAGGAAAATGATAGAGGAACACAAAGATAATATCAATAGAGAAGTGAAAATTATGAGAAGGAACCAAACAGAGTTGAAGACCACAGTAACAAAAATTTTTAATTCCCTAGAGGGGTTCAACAGCCTATTGGAGCTGGCAAAAGAAAGAATTAGTGAACTTGAAAATAAGACAATTGAAATCATCCAGTCTAAAGAGCAGAAGGAAGAAAGAATGAAGTGAACAGAGCCTGAGAAACCTGTGGGATGCAATCAAGCATACCAATATACTCATTGTAAGAATCTCAGAAGGAGAAGAAAGAGAGAAAGGACAAAGGAATATTCAAAGAAAAAATGGCAGAAAACTTCCCAAATTTAATGAATGATATGAAAATGCACATTCCAAATGCTCAACCAACTCTAAAGAGGATAAACATAAATGGAATTATACTGTGCTATGTTATAATCAAACTGTTGAATGCCAAAGATAAAGAGAGAATTCTAAAATCCACAAGAGAGAAGCAACATGCCACCTACAAGGGAGCCTCAATAAGATTAAGTGCCAATTTCTCATCAGAAAACATGGAGGCAAGAACATAGTGAGAAGAAATATTCAAAGTGCTGAAAGCAAAAATATGCCAACCAAGAGTTCTATAGCCACCAAAACTGCCTTTCAAAATGAGAGAAGGCTTAAGATACTCCCAGGCAGATTTTATAACCACTAGACTGTCCCTAAAGGAATGTTAAAGGGAGTTCTGCAGGTTGAAAGAAAGGACACTAGACAATTGTCTGAAGTCAAATGAAGAAATAAAGTTCTCCATTAAAGATAATGACATGGGTAAATATATATATATATCTGTACTCCTGTGTTTTTTTTGTAACTCCACTTTTTACTTCCTACAGGATCTAAAAAGCAAATGCATAAAATGTAATGACAAATCAATGGTTTTGGACTCTTAATTTACAAATATGTTAATTATAACAGGAACTACATAAAGGTGGAGGGGACAGGAGGGTATAGGAACTATTGAAATTAAGTCAAAGCAAATGAGATTATAGATTTAGGATTGAAACTCAAAGAAAAGATTAGGTAATATGCAAATTCAGAGACATAAAGTAGAGTACAGGTTATGGGGGGAGGGGAAATTGAAAGTTAATGCAAAATGAGATTAAGGTTTCTGTTTGGGGTGAAGGGAAAGTTCTAATAATGGATGCTGGTGAGGGTACCTCAACACTGTGAATGTGATTAATCCTACTGACTGGTATGCTGGGGAGGGGATTGGGATGGGAAGATTTATGCTGTATACATGTTTCCACAATTTAAATTTAAAGGAAAGAAAGAAAAACTAAAGAGATAATAAATGCAATACATGATACCAGATGGATCTAAGAAATGGAAGAGAAAATGTTCAAAAGGACAATTGGAATATAGAATGCAGTCTTTATATCACTGTTAAATTTCCTGAACTTGGTAACTGCACTTAAGGTGCCTACCTAAGTGAATATCCTTGTTTGTAGGAAATATACATGGCAATATTATGTGTTCAAGGAGTATGATGTGTGCAACCTACTGTCAAATTTTCAGAAAATAGGGAAGATAGATAGATAGATAGATAGATAGATAGATAGATAGATAGATAGATAGATAGACAGACAGACAGACAGACATAGATAGATAGATAGATATAGAATGACACGGCAAAGGTAGCAAAATGTTAAAATTGCTTTATGTGGGTATCTGGGGAGAATGAAGGAGTATTGGAGTTCTCATTATGGAGTTTGTATTATTTTTGCAACTGTCCAATAAGTTTGAAATTATTTTTTTTTAAGTTTATAAAAAAAGGAAGGGGACAGACTTGTCTAAAGAATGATCCAGATAGCTATGGAAGTGAGAAGCAAAAATAGGAAGAGTTTGTATCCTTATTAGGTATAAAATAAGTCAAATTTATATACTGCAAAAATACACAGAGAACAAGATCCTTCCTCTAAATCCATAATCCTATCCTAAGAGGCTAGACCCTGAGGAATACACATATTTAAACCACGAATACATGAATTGCATATAACTTTATCAGAGCAGGAAGCTCATACTGATCAGTTCCTAAGGAGTGAAAATGTCCCACAGACCAGAAGGCACAGGAAAAGGAAACTAGAGAGATGAGGGCAAAAGCCTGCCCATTATACCATCTACTCTATGGCCATAGGCTGTTTTTTGGTTTTCTAAGAATTATTTTTGTAAACTCAACCATTTTGCATTTCCTTATTCTTAACAGTATAAATTTGAAAAATTATAGCTCGTCAATCTAAACATAGAAATAAAACATTCTCTCTTTTCTTACTCCCCAACCCCCATAAGGAAGGGGAACAGCATCACCATGACAACGGATGAGTCCCAAGGCTGTGTAAATTGAGAAAATACCAAGAAGGAGGCAGAATGCAAGAAGCAGAAAGTTGAAGGCCCTTGATCCTGCTGTCTCCTCCCCACTAGATTTGTATCTATCAAAAATTTTTATTTTTTTATCCCTAATCAATTGAGAGGGGGTTTGTTTGTTATAGCTTCTAGCCCTACCCTGACACATTCCACAGAAAAGCCCAACCCTGAAACAGCAATGATGCCTGAAACACTTTGGTTCTCATTGATACCATTTTTCATACATTCCCATGCCCTTGAGGAATTACTTTGAATACCCAGGACATGTAAATAAGAATCTTGTCATCCCATGAGCCAAGACAGGGAAGAGTCATATGCCCCAGGGGGTGGGGAGGAAGGAACAGAAAAGATCAAATGGGGTATGTAGTGGTCATGGGAAATATTCTTCATTACCTTACATTAATGGACACAGGACATGGTAAATCTCATCAAAAATTATTAAACTGTACAGTCTAAATTGTAAACTATACTGTAAACCACTGAAAATTTTTAGTTGCTATATTTTACTATCTGTATAACAGTTATAACAATGATAACATCCATAAAAAAAAAACAAATAAACGTTTTAATATGGGGTGGGGAAGGGGGAGGGAGGTTGGGTATGTGGGAGTCTCTAGTATTCCGTGTGTGACTTTGCTGTGAGTTTTGAGCTTTTAGGTGTACTTCCAGAGACTGTATCCTCTGGCCCATCTATGTGCCAGCTGTGCCTGGAATCTTGGTGGAGCTGCAACTCCTACCCTACAGCTAATGGACTCATCCAAGTAACCAGGCGAGGAGACGACGATGGGCAACGGCCATCCCAGGGAATGGAGAGGGCCTGCAGCTGCAGGCAAGATAATTCCATCCACCGTATCCATGGGATATAAGCCCTCTCTCACTTGGAGGTGGAGTGGACATCACCATCCCAGTCCCCTCA
>JAQZBX010044525.1:0-21333 GCA_029593785.1 Cabassous unicinctus
CCTTTCCGTTTAAACAGGCTGGACCGGTTCAAGTTCTCAGCCAGACCAGGGGTGGGGGCGGCGAGTGTGCGCGCTGGGAGGAGGGGGGCGCGGGGCCCCCGTCGGCGGCCCCGCGGAGCCCTGGTGGTACAGTCCGAGACGGCCCCCGGCTATAAATAGCGCCAGGCGCATGGCTCTTCGGGAAGCGCTGAGATTCCCGGCCCGGCTGCGGCGGCGAGTGCTTGCCTGTTAGGAACCGGGCTGCCGGCCTCTTCTCTTTGCCTTTTGGGGGTTCTCTTTGTAATAGCAGCAGGTGCAACTTTCTGTATTTTAAAATATTGATTTTCATTTTCGTGTGGGTACGTGGGGGGCCGTGATCCGCCGAGCTGCGCTCTATTAGCGCGCCAGGCGGGCGAAGCCAAGGCAGGGATGGCGGGCGGGGCGGCGGCGAAGGCGGCGGCGGAGGTGGAATGGGCGCTTTTTTCTCCCATCTGGCTCCATTTATTTATTTATTTAGACTAGAAAAAGCCAGCCGGCTTTGAGGGAGTCCGCCCAGCGAGCCGAGTGCGCATTGATCAGTGTCGGGAGAAAAAAAAGCTACATAAATATATATTATGTGGATAAATCTATAGACAAGAGCTCTCTCGTGCGCGCTCTCATTTGCTCTCTCTCTCTCGCACTCTCTCTCTCTCTTTTTCCCTTCTCACATCCCCAACCTGCCAGATCAGCCCCAAATCTTCGCCCTTTCGCCCGGCATCTACTGCCACCCGGGCCACCTGGGAGGACGGGGTGGGGGGAGCAATCGGGCAGCGCCGGGTCGACTGGGCGTTGAGATTCCGGGCCCGCCCCCCGCCCCAGCCCGCTTCCGAAGGCGGGAGGTGGGTATTTCGGTCCTGGACTGCCTACCCGGTCCCCGAGCGCGGCGGCTGCTCAGGCCCGGGGCGAGCGGCCGAACGGGGCGGGCGGCGGGAGGAAGGTAGGAGCCAGGGGCTCCGGCGCGTTTGCCCGCCGGGTGGGAGGAAGGCGCTGGGCGCTGGGAGCGGGAAGCCAGCGCAAGGGATCGGCTTGATTTTGCCCTCGTATGTTTTACTGATTCAGACTGATTTCTTTTTCCTTAATCCACCATCAAAGAAATAAAGACCCTGAATTGGGATCTGGGCTGCGACAGGACCCGGACTTCCCCGGCGTGCGCTGCTCCCGCGGGGTTCCTTTGAGGCACCCCCAGCCCCAGAGGTGCGAGGCGGGGAGTCGCGTCTTGCGGGCGAGAGCCCAGGGTCCCGCCGCTTCGCCGGACCCCGCAGGGTTCCCGCCAGGCCCGCTGGGGCTGGAGCTTCGGCTGCACGGGAGAGGGAGTGGCCGGCGCGGGAGCCGGGTCCCAGCAGCCCCGCCGCTGGGGGCGAAGGCTGGAGGCGAACTTGGGCTGGGGGAGCAGATTTTCATTTGAATGGAATTTACCTTCACTCCATCCTCTCACACATTTGATTTTCCAGGACGGCTTGCTCTTTTCGGCTTCAGAAGCCGGGCAAATTAAAATAACGCGCCTGCTCCCCAGCGGGCCGCCGGGATGGGAGCTGGGGCCGCGGGGCGGAGCGGCTGGCCTGACCCTGGCCGGGCCCCCGCCGGCCCCTCTTGGGCGTTCAGGATTTCTCTTTTCTTGTTCCTGGAAAACATTCCGTGACTAGACGATGTGTTTAAAATTGTATTTAAAGAAACGAGACCCCAGATACCTGAAAAACCCAGGCCGAGGCTGTTTTAGTGACACCACAACGGGGAGCTCTTCCCGCAGAGCCAGCACCGCAAGAGGCCGGAGGCCGGGAGGTCCGCAGCCCCAGGCCGGGAGCCCGCCCGGGACGCCTCTCCCTGAGGATCCAGGGCCAAACCAAACAGCAAGTACAATTCTGAGAACTGCGGAACTTCATCCTTTCGTTTTAGATCCTCCTGCCTTTGCTTGATGGAGTCGTGTGTAAGTAGAGTTGATGGTTTCATGGGCTTCCATTATCCAGTATTAAAGGATGGACTGAGTCCCCAAGTTGATGGAACCAAGCAGAAACTCACACAGAGGCCCCCTGCCGTGAGCTGTTGCCTGGTGTGCCTGTGAAGTGCTGAAACAAGGCGGGCAGGTCCCTGGGAGGTACACGGAGGGCTTGTAGGTGAGGCTTGGAGTTGTGTGTACGTGTCATGTCAGGACTGTGTGTGCTGGTGTGGATGCAGTGTGGATGGGTGCCCAGCCCCTGTTTGCATCCACACTGCTCCGGTCCCAGCTGAGACTCTCTCCTGCCTTCTCCAGGACACAGCAGAGCAGGTTCATAACTTTGTCCAAAATATCTCCTCAAACATCCTCCCGCCACACTGGTACTCAGCTCCCAGGATCTCACAACTGAGTGAAATATATTTTCTGCCCTAATGGGACCGTTTAGGAGAGTAATTCCTACATGAAGACTCTCTCTCCCTGTTCTCTACCTTCCCCAAAGCCACAGGATGACAATGGGTGAAGGGAGCTAAGGGGAGCAGGGAAAGGATGGCACTGGGAGCTAGGAGAACGGCTGAGGTGCATCCTCCACTTGTTCCTGCCAGCACCCCAGCCACCCCCAGGTCCAAGGAAGAAACTCACAGGTGTTTAATTATTCAGGTTATTATTAATAATAATAGTCAATACATAAATAAGAGCAGTCCCTTGGCAGGAGTGAGTGGGGGAGTGGGGCCGGGGCATCCATTATTCAGATGCCTACAAAGTGCCTCCAGACAGTACAGCGCCAACTCCCCTGCAGGATTGCTCCTTTGCTTGGTGCACCCTGTATCTCTCCACGGGTGGACCTCAAGCTTCAGAGGGCTTCTTCTCCCTGAGGCCAAGGTTCCTCACCTCCCTTCTCTCCCACCTGACGCTGGCTTCTTTTGAACTGGGGCTTTTCCCCCTTACAGTTGTCCCTTGCCTCTCAGTTTTCTCACCAGGGTATGGTGAAATGCCCAACCCCTTTCCCCCTAGCTTGCTGGGGCAGCAACAGCCGGGACTCCAGGTCCTGAGCAATCCTGTGTAAACAGCAGCAGAAGCAGCCTCTGCCAAGGCATTGATCTCTTAAAGGTGCAGAGGCTCCCACCGCTCAGCCACAACACAGAGGGCTGAGGATAAAATAGCACAGACAGGTGTCTCCAACTAAAAGCAAGAAAGGAGCAGGACCCCAGAGAAAATAGTTTGGAACCTGGACAAGCTGGCTCTTTGGTATGCTTGCCTTTGATATTCAGCAAGACTGGAGAGAAAAAATTTTTTTCACCCTATATCCTCAAATGAAATTTAATTAGGGAGAGATGGGGGCCATGTGTTATTCACTGTGACATTTAAACAGATTTAAAACTTTTTTTCCAAGCACCACTTCATGGCCACAATGATTCCATCCACAAAGATGGAGAAAGCTGGTGAATGGAAAGAAGTGGGCAACAGTTGCTTCTCAGCTTCTCTCTGGATTTGAGGTTTGCTTTTGCTGCTGACTCACTTTGGGAGGTGCCAGGCAGGCACTGGGGATCTCGGGTCAGAAGATTTACTTATTCAGGCCTCACCACTGCCTCTGCTTCTGCACTTCCCTGTGCTTCTCTTCATCCTTGCAGAGGGGGGACACCCTCTTTGTGCCCAGCCTCCTTTCAGCTTAACCACCATCACTCTCTTCCCTGTGGCACCCATTGAACCACATGCCACAGCCCTGGCCATGGCCACATGCCCTCTGACCTGCCCTGGCTCTCCTGCCTGCAAACTTTCCCTCTCCATTTGGGTTGTGAACTCATGGAGGGCAAGGACCCAATAATCTCCTCCTCCTCCTCCCCACCTCTCCCTGCCAGGGATGGGCACCCAGTAGGTGCTCAGGATGGAGTTTGTAGACACTAATGCTGATCTGACTCCTGGGCGGTGGAGTGGGCCAGGGGTGGTCACTGCTGCCTTCGTGCATCTTGGTCCCAAGGAGGGTGGGAAGCAGGGCCCCAGTTAGATCCAGGCCCTCCTACCCTCAAAGGGGTTCAGGTAAGATCTTGACCTGAAACATGCACAAGCACTTTAGCCTCCCACATCTTGGTTTGGAGGCATCACCACTTGTTCTTGCGTTCACACTGCCCTTCTGCTCTCCTATGGGAGTCAGTGGAGAAAGGACAGGGCCTGTGAAGAATTTGCTGTCTAGTTAGGGAGAACCAAGTCATACCAAGTGGAAAGTCCCAGAACAGCAAAAGGCAACAGAGGGTTAAATGCCTTCCAGGACTGAGGAGTTTCAAGGAAGGAAAAATAGAAAACAATCCAAGTTGGATACAGTGCTCTGCGGGGTGTGTGTGTGTGTGTGGGGGGGGTAATAGCCTTGAAGAAAGGGGGGAGGGAGTGTGAGGGCAGGAGGCAGAGGGTGTTAGATTGCCTCCAGAGATGACCTGGACTGAGAACCAGGAGGCAAAGAAGCAGCTGGTTCTCCAATCCCAAGTTGAACCAAGGATGAAAACAGACCTGCCAGCTGCATCAGGCTTCCCTTGCTGAGTGGCCACACCTCCAGTGAAATGTCGCTGTGGAGTGAGTGCTCTGCCCAGACCTGCAGAGGGCAGTGAGGAGAGGCTGGAGGGAGGGAGCACAGGCATTGCTGGGGCAAAGGGGACTGGCTCAGAGTCCTGCCTGAGGGCACGACCCAGCTGAACGCAGAGTGCAAGGTGCAGGCTGGGTGTGCCATGGGTCCCTGGAGAAAGTGGACAGTGGCCCCAGGAAAGACTTTCTGGAGGAGAGAGCCTGGATCTGGCCCTGTAGCAAGGGGCGGCCAGCTTGGGAAGAGAGAAAGGAGCACAGCCTTTCAGGCAGGGCCGTGGGTGGAGATGCCAGGCCCCAAGTGAGCTCTGGGCTCTGGGTGCCCACACGATGGTAAGAGAGGGAGGCTCCTAGAGGAGCTCCTGGATGTGGATAGGGTGGGGTGGAGGGTCAAGCGAGACCCTGAAGGTAGCCTCACAAGTCTATATCTGGTCTTCTCAGGAATCCCAGGGCTTCTCTGTCCTTGAGTCATTTGGGAAGGATTAATGATAGAAAGAGCAGTAATTGGGGTGAGAAAAAAAGAGGAAAACAATCCTCACCTTCCCCTTTTTAAGATTATCAGTCTCCTGTCACCCTGAATGGACATCTGAAGGGCCTCCCTTTTGGCCCTGAGCCCACAGCAGGCCTGGCCATCAGGGGGAGGAAGAGAGAGGGGAGAGGATGCTGTGAGTTTGGGAAACCCAGGAGCTCCCCAGAAGAGACTGGGCTGTTCCCAGGGGCTCAGACAAGCTGCCAGGGCAGGAGAAGGACCTCTGGGTGAGCCCCAGGGACAGAGGGCCTTGGTCTGGTGGGGAATGCTTTGGCCTCCGGGTCAACATGGACCAAGGGCTTTATCCATGCTTCCCAAGGACAGGCAGGAAATAGGCAACGGGAGAGGTGGGATAAAGGGACCTGGGAGTCAAAGCCAGGGGTATGCTCTGTGGAGTGGTGGGGAGAGCCAGACGATGGGAGGAGGTAGAAGGGAGCCTGAGGCACCTCTTCTCTGGGCCCTGGCTTTCTCCTCTGTAACATGAAGACTGTGAAACTTCTCTTCCACCCTTCTTTCCTTCTTCCTCTCACATCCAAGAAGACAAGGCAGTGGTACAACTGTGAGTTGACTCACAATTTTCATGTAAGATATTATTATTAAGGTGAGCAAGCAGGGTCCGAGGGTTAAAATGGGCTACAGAATGGTGTACATACATTTGATCAACTTGTTAATACTGAAGGGGTTAGACATTTACTCCCTATCATCCCCAAAGCATTTATGCTTTTCAGGAGGCCAGGTTGGGCAGTGGTCATCCCAAAGAGGCAGATGCTCACCACTGCCTTTGGGTAAAGCTGACTGAGGGGGGTGGGTGCAGCCTGTGCTCTGGAACCAGGCATCTGAGGTACAAATCCTACCTCTCCCACTTACTGGCCATGTGACCTTGGGCAGGTTTTTTAATCTCTTTGTGGCTCAGTTTCCTCATTTGTAAAATAGGAAGAGAAATAGAACCTACTCCCATGGAGTTGAGGTGAGCATCAATGAGTACATGTAGGCAGAGTGCTTGGATCACTGGCTGGCTGCTCCATGCTGTGGGGGCATCACTAAGAGGCCACTGGGAAGCCCCTCCCCATCCAACAGAGGGCCCGGGGTGTGCCCTGTGACTGGGGCTGCTGCAGTGGATGTCCTTACCAGCTGCAGGACTGTCCCTCCACATGCTCTTGGGGGAAGGAGGCCTTCAGAGAGGGTGCGGCTGCTTCACTGCCTCTTCCTGGGACCTGCCCGGGGCTCCTGGCTGCCGGCACTCCAGCCCCTTCTTACCTGAGAGGTGTTGCCGCAGAGAGCCCTTTTAATTGTGATGTTTTCCTAATTAGTTTTTAATTATGTTAATTTATTGTACATGAGCCCTGAGGTTTTCAGACACTGGGCGCACTTTGGAAACTGAAATAGTGAGTCGTATTTATTCCTCACGCAATGCTGTGAGTGAATGTCACTTTAGCAGGGCCCCGATTTCTCTGATGCTGGCACTGGATCGGAAAGTCTATTTGGACTTTCTAGTCTTGACTCTTTTCCCACCACCAGGCTCTCACAGTCCAGCATACCCTCCTTCCAGTAGTGCTGGGGTTAAAATTCTTAACATCCACAGGCTGTGCAGGTGGCCAGGAGTGAGGTGCTGGGTGGGGACCGGGGCCTCCGCCTGGATTGGCATCTTCACCAGGCAAGATCTTCAAAGGGTTGTTTTCTGGGACCTCAAACCCACATACCTGGGTGGACCCCTCCTGCTCACTCACCCAATAGCTAGGTGCTGATGAGAGCTCAACGCGGAGGCTTTGGCGGCATGGCCTGGGGAGCGTGACGGACAGGCTGGTGGTAAGGATGGGGACGGCACATGGGCAGTCAAGTAGGGCAAGTAGGGTTTGTGTTCTGGGGGTGGCAGGCAGCCATTGGGGGGCTTGCAGTGGGGCTGGCCTGTGGGAGGGACTCAGGTTATGGACCCAACGCTCATATCCTAACTGGCTGATGATAATACGGAAGAGTATGATCGATGCTGCAAACTGCAACAGAGACAGCCCCTGGGGAGGGAAGATGGGTCAGAAAGGAGGATGTCTCCCCCCACCCCATCCCCACCAGCTCTACTAAAGGGGGAAGAACCATATCAGGCCTTAAAATATAACTCATTGTTTCCAAAGATTATTTCTACTTTCAAATGATAAAAGTTTGCTTCCATTAGGAATATTTAAAAGAAGATGCAACAGGTTTTAAAGAACTCCCACCCCCCCCAAATAATTTCCAAATGGCCATCTTGCAATAAGTTTAGTCTTCTAAAGTGTATTTGTGCAGTTGTACATATAAATTCTGGTCTGTTATTAAACAGACACATTAATTTAAATTTTGCTCTTTGAGTAAAATTTAAAGAAATACAGTCTGTGATTACAGTTGGGCACTTATTGCTGTATATAAGCCTTAAGTTGCTGTACAATATGTACATACATAAATATGTGCATGAATTGTGCACAGAAAGAGTTTGGACTTGGGAGTCAGACAGATCTTTAATTTGCCAGCCAGGTGACCCTGAGAGACTCATGCTCTCAGAACCTCAGTTTCTTCATCTGAAACACTGCATATGATTGTTGTGAGGACTAAAAAAGGTAATAAATATCTAGTGCCTGTCATGTGCTAGGTGCTCCGATAAATGCTAGCTCTGATCATTGTCAGAGTACTCATTAAAAAGTAAACCACGTCTCACTTTTCCAGATATAAATATAAGCTGTAGCAGAGAATAACATTTGGAATATGTATAACAGAGCGCCTGGAGATTTTCTAGGAAGAAGACAATTGGGGTGTTTCTTCAGGGGTCCTCCCAGGGTTGTTGCGGAGAAGAGAGGGACCCACAGCGGGAGCCCAGTTCCCCCTCCTTCCTCATGAGAGCAGTCGGAGGAAGCCTCTAGTTATGGGAGCAAAACTGTGTGAGGGGTGTTGGGGCTGGAGCCCATGTCGCGAGGGGCCCCCTGAGTTTCTCCTAACCCAGAAGCTCGGTGGCGCACCCCTGCATTCATGCTCCTAGAGAGCTCGCTCTGGAGCACACACCGAGGACACCTCGCCCCGTGCCATGCGAGCCCACGCCCTCCCACCCGCACCACGGGGGCGCCCAGGCAGGTGGGCCAGCTGCTGTGACTCACTCCCTGGCTCTGCGCCCTCTCCCCGAGTCACAATGTAACTGATCCTTCCCTGAGTCAGGTTTCTGCTTTGATGTGAACCACAGCAGGGCCATTGGGCTGGGGATGATTCCAGAGCGGCTGGGGTAGCCTGGCTGGGGAGATGGATCCAAGGGACAGGCGCAGGCTGGTGGGACCTGAGGACGATACCGCCCTTTCCGTGAGGTTCCTGGATGTCCTCCGAGGTGTGTTTGGAGGAGACGGGGCTGGTCCCCCATCCACCAGCACATGTATTTCCTCCTGGGCCTCCATTCGCGGTGCCGTCAGGGGAGCGCGGTCTCTGTAAACATTGCCTCTTTGCCTCTGTTAAATCATGAGGGGGTGGGCTGGTCCCTGGGAATCTCCTGGGAAGATGCCCATGGTCTTTGTGCTTCTGGGTCTTGGGCACTTCATTCCTGTTTCCAAAATGAGTCTGGGCTTGGAGCAGCTGAGGATGGGGTGGGTGGGGAGAGGTTGGGGGGTGTGAGCCACAGTCATATGAGGGCAGTGTCACCCCTTGGGGTCCACCCATACCATCCTTGGCCCAGAAAGAGAGCCACTTCCCTTTCTGGATGAAATGGGAAACTCTGGCTAGAAGGGAGAAAACCACAAGTCCTCCTGGCCGGTGGCGGAGGACAGAGTAAGAGTCACCTTTGCCAAGGTCGTCTTTGATAGCCACATCTGGGGGTGTGGTCTAAGGACAAGACCAGCGATTGTCAGGCTGGGATCCTGTGACTGATAGCCTCACACTCCTTGGACAAGCCACTTTCTCTTGATTTTGGTCTCCTCTTCTTCTTAAAAGATGGGCGTAAAATCCTCCTTCTATCCTAAGGACATATTAACAAATGCATAAAGCTCTAAGCAACGGTCAGTCATATCACCAATCAGCGCCTTCCCCCATCTCCTAGTTCCTTGCCCTCTTCCGCCTGCTGAGGTGGCACCCATGGGGGAGATCTTTGGGTCTTGGTTGCTGCTCCCAGCCCCTGTTCTCAGCTGTTTCCTGCGCAGCCTCACGACTGCCCCGCTGAGGTCAGAAGCAGGTCCTGATGGGCTTTCTTTCATGCCAAAATTGACGTCACTTCTGTGACTGGCCATCAAACAACATAGGGGGCCCAGTCTGGGCTCTGACCGGACCCAGCCAAGACTTGCTGCGTGACCTTGGCACCTGCTGTCCCCTCTGGGCAGGACTCCCTGGTGTGTGAGTTGGGGGCTGTAACCCTGGCTCTGCACAGCTCACACACCTCACGGGGAGCGGGGTGAGGATCAGAGACCATGAGGGAACTGCTTCCTGCAGCCAGGGCGCTTGTACCAAAAGTGACTCCCGTCCCCACCCACTGCAGCCCTGTCTGCTCAGCTCCCCAGCCTCAGAACAGGCCGAGAACAGTGAGGCCCGCCTGGTTCTCACATCTGGCCCCTTCCTCCTGCCCATTTCTCCCAATCACACTTAATAGCGGCCTGGCTTTTGGCTGCAGCCTGGTATATAATAACCTGCAATTATTGTCCACTTAAGCTGTCCCCAGGGCCTTGTCTGCTGCCACTGCCCGCACCGCTGGCCCACTGATTTCCCTGTCAGATTCATGGCAAACGGGGAGAAAACCCTTGACAGGGCTGGACTGACAAGCCGTTAGGTAGACCGACTGCCTCCACGGCTACAGCTCCCTCAGACGTGGGGCCTCAGAAGCCGGTTCCTCCAGCCCCAGCCTGTCCAGCCGGGGAGCCCCCACCTTTCTGGGTCCTGGTCCCCTGGGCTGTCCACAGCCAGCTCCATCCTCTGCCACTACCCTATCCACGCACTGTCCTCATTTCAGCCTCAGACTTCGTTCAGTCCTGCCTGGCCCCTCACCTGCCCCTTGCGACAGGCAGCCCCAATCCCTCCCCTCTGCATCCTTATAAGCAAGGCAGTGGCATTTCATGTACCAGGCTACTGAAGACCAGAAAGCATTACACAGGCAGGTGGTCACAGAGCCCAAATCCAACACCAGGCACCGGATTCCCGAGCTCATACATTTAATCCGTCTGCTATGCCAACTCTTCTCCTCACAACAAATCCCACCCCTGCTTGGTGGCTCCGCGCAGTGCTGCCTCCTTCGGAAAGCCATCCTCACCCCTCTAGTGACAGTGCTTTCCCCTCCTCTGATCCCTGAACAGCCCCTGAGTGGGCACCAGGCTCCCTTAGTCCAATGTGGGCAGGGCCTGTGCACTCCCAGGGGGAAACACTCTTCTTGTGATGCCTCTGAGTCAAGGATGCTGGATGCCCTCCTCTTATTTCTGGTTTTGGGAGGCAGTCTGTTTCAGAAACCCCTTTCCTCTCCTGTGGAGATGAGCCAGCAGGCCCTGTTAGACCCTCTTGTCTTTGACCTGGCAAGAATTCCAGCCTGCACCTGGGTTTTGAATGAGCTGCTCTTTCTTACAGGTGGTTGTACAGGCAATGCCGTTCCCCTGCCTACCTGCCCCTGCCATTTGATTCATGAAGCCTCTCTGTGTGCAGACTGGATAAAGGTGAGCTGTCTGCTTGCTTCACGTCGTCTCCTTCCTCACTAGACTCATATTCTCATGAGTATCCCTCCTAGAGAACAATCCTTGCTGCTCCTGACAAGGGGTCTTGCCCACCTGCGTGGTGGGATGTGGTTATCTCTAGGGCACTAGCTAGCACTGGTGGTGGTTGTATTAGGCAGTGTTCTCTAGAGAAATAGAATCGACAGGAAATATCTGTAAATAGTATGAGTTTTATAAAATTTGTCTCACGCGACCATGGGGATGCACAAGTCCAAATTCTGTAAGCCAGGCTGCAAACCAGGGGCTCTGATGAAGGTCCTTGAAGAGTTCCCAGGAGACGCTGGCAGTCCGAAGTAGAGATGGGAATTCTCTCTCTGAATGCTGAAATCACTTCCCCTTTTAAGGCCTTCAGCTGATTGGATGAGACATCACCCATTGCTGACGGCAATCTCCTCAATTGACTAAGATGTAACCAACCACCTATGCAACCAGCTCACTGTTGATTAAAGTCCATGAAATGCCCTTGTATTACAATTAGCCCAGTGCCTGCTTGATCAAGCAACTGGACACCATTGTCTGGCCGAGTTGACACAGTAGCCTAACCTTCGCAGCGCTAATGTGAGGATGAAAGTGTATTTCTAGGTTGTGAAAGAACATGTGGATCCTGGGCTCCCATGGGCGATGGCAGAACCTGGAGGTGTCAGTACTTTCACACCATTCCAAATCTGATAATTAAAGGACCAGGGACAAAAGGGGGCTACCAGATCTGGACCAAGGATGTTTGGGTCTAAGATAAGGCATCGTGGATGTTGGTGAGGTTGGCATGTGTCTGGGTTTTGCCTGTGTGTCCGTGTGTGTGTGAGTGTGCATGTGAGCATAAGGTGTGGGGTGCAGTGGTGACGATGGGGTAGCACCGGCAGCTTGCGTCGAGTAGAACAAAGGGCCTCTTGGACTGTGAGGTCAGAGAGACCCAGGGGCTAGAGTGAAAAAGGCTCTGAAGGACACTGTGTCTGTGTCCTTCCTGGCTGCTGCCTTACTGCAGTCACACTGGGCTGTGGGTGGTCCATGGGGCAGGGAGCCAAAGGCCCAGTCTCTGTTGGGTCTACCCACCTGCCCAGGTCCCTGGACGAATTCTCCTCCTTACCCTTACCCTTGGCCTGAACGTTTCTCATAGGTACTGGCATTTTTTAGTCTTTTGTCTCAGAAACAGATTCTCAGGAAGAAGGCCTTGTTGGGAAAGAGTTTTGGGGTAGCTTGAGGCCTTCTTTGGCCCTTCAATCTTACAGGTTAAGTTTCTAACCTGGCCTGAAGGGAACCGCCACCAGGGGTTGTCTGGTGCTTCAGGAAGAAGCCCAGCCTTCCCTGCCCTTCTCCATCAGAAGAAGCTGCGAGGATCACTTCCCAGGCCTGAGAAGGAGGCGAGGGAGGCTGGGCCTGCTGCTCCTGTGCCCCAGTTCCCTCCCTGCTCCCTGGAGCTGGCCAGTCCAGGTACCCCCCCCACCCCCTCAGGCTGGAAACGCCCCTGTTGGCTGTGGCCCTGGCATTTAGCCCCGGAGTGGGACCTCTGAGGACGGGGCTGGGAAGGGGTCCTCAGGTCAGTGCAGTGCAAGTGAGGACACACGGCAGAACCAGCCACACCAGGTGCCACTGCAGGAGCATCCAGGTCGAGACCTTCACAGGAGAGCTCAGAACACAGCAGTGGTTTTCACTTTCTCTAACTGCCAGTTTGCTTTCTGTCCCCGTGCCCAGGGTCTGCCATGCTGGGGTGGTGGGGGTAGGTGGTGAGGACCACTTAAAGTGTGCCAGTCAAAGGTAACTCACTCTCTTTACAGCATAATCCAGCCTGGTATGGGCAAATCCTCATCTTTGGAGGCTTCTCTCCCCCTGTTCCACCAGCCATGATAGCATGTGAGGTCCAGGGAAATTTAGGCACCTGTGTTTGGGGAGGGGTCTTGAGTTGTCCTTGGGCTGTTATTTGGGATGTGGCAGCCGCGGTCTCCATCCTGGGCCCCCCACAGCTGGAGTGGCAGGCTCCGCCGCCCACCAGCCCCCAGCTGGCCATCTGGTTGCAGAGCGCCTGAGTCCCAGCACCTCCCTCACACCCGACAACAGCCTCTGCTGGTCACGGAGGGACCTGGGGCAGACCCTGGCTCCCAATTCTCTTCCCACCCCAGATGGCAGCTGGAGAGCTTCTGGAACTCTCCCCTCCTTCAGGCAGGTGGGGTGGGCAGAGAGAGGAGAGGAGATCAATCTGTTTAAACCCATCTTTCTGCCTGAACCCATGTTGCCTCCTTTTACCTCTCTGGATGGTGGACCCAGGTTGCCCAGAGCCACTCAAACAGGAGGTGGAGCCCAGACCCCACAGATCTCAGCTCCTCTGAAGATCTGCCCTCCTTCTGCCCCTCCCCCTCCACTGCT
Organism: Cabassous unicinctus; assembly: GCA_029593785.1. Classification (NCBI taxonomy): domain Eukaryota; kingdom Metazoa; phylum Chordata; class Mammalia; order Cingulata; family Chlamyphoridae; genus Cabassous; species Cabassous unicinctus. Next base: position 13,094 of record JAQZBX010044525.1, read on the forward strand.
GACAGTCCAGCTCTCGGGTGGGAGAAGGGGCAGGCTGGCATGCAGCAAGAATGCTTGCCTGGTCTTTGGGACATTGGAATTGTTCTGCATGACATTGCCATGATGGATACAGGCCATTGTACAGTTTGTCAAAATCTATAAAATTGTGCAGTGCAAAATGTAAACTATAATGTGAACTATAGACTGGTTAGTAGGCAGTGCTTCCATGTGCATTCATCAATTGTAACAAATGTACCACACTAATGAAAGATGTTGTTAATGGGGGCAAGTGGGGGAGGGGGAGGGGGTGTTTTATATGGGAATCCCTTATATTTTTGATGTAATAATTATGTAATCTAAAGCTTCTTTAAAAAGAAAAAAAGCTGTGTATATAATGCTTGCCTGAGCTTGTCTTCTTGCCCCCAATCAGGAAGGCTCCTGCGCATTCCCCATGTGCCCCTTCCCCCAGGCCGGGGGTGGGAGGCTGGAGGAGGGTCCTGCGGTTTATTCCCCTGGTGAGCCCCGTCAGAGCACACTGCATGGTACACGATGTGTGCTTGGTAGTGTGTGCTGCTAGAGCACCCGCGGTTAAATCAGGTCTGGCAGGGTCTGTTTAAAACATTTTAAACACGTACACGAAAACAAGTATTTCCCTCCGGGGTGGCTTTTAAAACAAGTTTTGATCATTTGAAGTTAAATCCATAGCTACCTACCTATAAAGCTCCACAATCTAAAATGATTCATTTGCAGAATATTTAGGTTAGTTGAGGTTAGGCATTTACTGGTAGGTAGAGTTGGTGTGACTGTAAATGGACTGGCCAAGTTTTACTGCACAGAAGCACTAGCCAGTTTCATCTCTTTCTAGGCATACCTTTCAACGTATCACCCACTCTTCTGTGTGTGCGCACGCGCATGTGCACACAAGTCAGGCGCACACGTGTGTGAGCGCATCCTCCTCATCGGCATTTATTATATTTTCTTTGTGCTGCTAGTGCTTTTGGCCTCTGGGGGTGCTATATATATACAGATGCAGAATTTGAGAAACACGAGGTTTTCAAGCTGAAAGGAACCTTAGGCATCTCCTAATCCACTTTCCTCATTTTAAACATCAGGCAATTAACATCTGGAGAGGTGAAGCGACTTGCTCCTGGGTCAGATATAGGACCCAGCTCTGCCTTGTGCTCTCTCTCCCTCTCACCTGCACGCTCACTCTTTAGTGATAGACGACTAGTTCCTCACTGTTCAGCGTTTCTTTGTTTCTCTCTCTTTCCCTCTCTCCTCGTGCTTCCTTCTCCCTGTCAGTCTGTCTCTCCCTCTTCCCCTCCCTGCTCCATGCTCCTGGGCCGGGTGCTGAGGATGGCACAGCAGTGAGGATGCGGGCTCCTGCCAAGCTGGGCCCTTGCAGTGCTGGGGGAAGTGGAGGCACAATGTGATCCCGGCTTCGCTATTGGTCAGGAGCCTAAGGGAGCAGTGCCCTCAGTCTTTGGGTTGGCGCCACTGTTCTGCAATCTGTTTTCAGCCTGATCCTCCTTTCCTGGTTCCCTCTGGGGGCCTGGCTTTCTCTTAGGTGGAGGGAATGGGGTGACTCCATGACAGGCCTCCCTCCCAAGTCCTCTCAAGGCAGAGGAAAGTGCTCCCAGCTCAGTTTCTTTCCCTCTTTAATCCTGATATGTGACGTTTGGCTCACAACCCTAAACAACAGACTGTGTGGAGATGACTGCTTCAGGGTGCCTCGTTTTCACAGAGGCGTGGAATCTCAGGTTTGGACTGGATCTTAGAATTCGTCTCTTTCTCTCCCCTACCAGTTGACGGAATTCATCCTGAAAGGTTCCTCCAATCTGCCCAACCTCCACCAACAACGAGGGACTCACTCCTTCACACGACACCAAATTCCTTTTAAAAAAGTCTTGCCACCAATGCATTTCTCTTGAGATGCCCGCTTGTCTCACTCCTTTCCCTGCCAAAGGTCTTGAAAGAGGCTGTATTTGCTTTCTCCCACTTCTTTGTTTCTGGTTTGTCCTGTAATGTCCTCAGATCTGGTTTTTGCCCCTCCCACCTTGCCAAACTGATTCTCATTGAGGTCTTCAGGTAGCTTCCTAATGGTCAAATACAGTGCTCACTTTTGTCTCTGTTTTAAATCTGTTAATCATTTCTTCCTTGAAATCCCTTTCTTTCTCTTTCAAGACATAACTTGTTCTCTCTTTGTTCACCTCCCACTTCCTACTTCGCCCCTAGGCTGCGTCCTTTTTCTCTGGCGAGTCCTTAAATGTTGGGAGTACCCTGGTCCCATCCTTGAACTTCTCTTTTTCTCAGGTGTCACGGTCTCTTTGGGCCACCATGTTCTTACACAGCATAAGAATCCCCCTCCATACACTGATGGTCCTAGCTGAATGTCCAGCCCCATCTGCCTTACTGAGCTTCAGCTCCTTACTTACAATTTCTCCAGCTCTTCATCAGGTGACACTCAGATCTGGGTTTCTCTCTTCCCATAAGGCAAAGAATCTTCCCACTTGAAGTCCCTGTTTTGGCTAATGACCCCATTGTCTACCCAGCCATCTCAGCCTGAGGTGAGAATCATCCTGACCTTATTCTTCCCTCATTCTAGAGAGCCTCTTGGTCACCAAGTCATGCTAGTTCCCCCACATCTTTCCTTCCTCCCCACTAGGCCCTCATCTCTTTTACTTACAGTATTGTGTGGCCTTCTAACTGGTGTCTTTGTTATTGGCCCTGCCCACTCCACTGTGATCCGTATACACCTCACTGTGCCTGCAGAATGAACTTTCTAAAATACATGCCAGTTCCCTGAGCATGCCAACCCCCTCCTTAAAAGCCTTCAGCAGTTCCTCATTACCTGTAGGATAGAGCCCAATCTTGGCTTGGAACCCAAGAATCCTTCCAACTCACCCCACCCCATATCCTTGTCCTTCTAGGTCCATCTCCTGCCACCTCTTCTCCCCCTTGCCTGGGGTACCCAGCCACATCTCATCCCACTTTCAGCTTCCTACTCTTTGTTCCCACCCACTTCCACAAACATCCATGCTCTCTCATCGTAGGGCCTGTGTACACACTGTTCCATTCCTACAATCCCTTCTCTCTTTATTTCCCAGCTAATTTCTGCTCAGTTTTCACATCTCTGCTTAATCATCACTGCTTCAGGGCACCCTGAATTACCTGACCCCATAGACGAAGACAGCTAGCCCATTGTGCACTCCCGAGGCGTTCTGCTTCTCTGTAGCCATATGCACAACTGTAATTATTTAACTGATTTCTCGTTGACTCCCCCGTAAGCTCCTTGAGAGTGCGCTTGTGTGTGGTTTTCACAATTCTGTATCCCCAGGGCCTGGCACCCTCTGCACAGTAAACACTTGTTGTCGGACTGGGTAACTGGAGAGCCTCGAGTGTCAGCCTGAGTAAAGTCTTGATCTTGTAAATGGGCAAAAGGGTGCTGACGGGTGTCCCCACTTCGATGGCCACTCGATCAAATTTTGGGTTTCCAGAAGATTGGCCAGGAAGCTTCACTCCGGATGGAGTGGAGGCAGGGACCCAGGCGCTTGGCAGTAGTACAGGCATGAGGTGTGAGGGTCTGGATTGAGTGACTTTTCCACTCCCATCCCATATGCTTCTGTTGGAGAGTCCAGGAGATGGAGTCAATTCTAGCATAATTGAAAATGAACAGAATCCAGAAATGGGCTTATAATAAGCTCAGTACATAACTGTGAAATGACCTTACCTTACTGTGGGAAGGTTTACTTTCACTTCCTGCTCTTTCTAAATCTGTTCTCAGTCCCCATCTCTTCCTCCTCCATGGGCTGAATCCAGGAGAGGATGCTCTCTGTTTGGAATCATGCGCTTACCTGATTGGCTGCAATTTGTTAATATTATTGTTGTAATTTATATGCAACTTTCAGATATCTTGTCCGGAGGCCTCTACACAAGGGAAGAATAAAATTGCAGATGAAGAGTCCAAAAAGTGGTCATCTAGGGGTTCTGAGGTTCAGGTGGGCTAAACCAGTGGTTTTCCCTGGCTTTAATTTCTGTGATCAGAGCAGAGAGCACCGTCATGGCTCTGTCTCCTCTGACCCATGCTCTCCAGCATGGTGACAAGTAGGAATGTGCGTTTTGCTCTTAGACTGGGTTTTGCCCCATCTCTCTAAAGCAATCTTATAAATCATTGATGAGAATATTTCTATTTTTGTCTTAAATATCCTAGCCAAGAAAGCCTTATGAATACTTTCCAAATCAAGTCCTGGCATTGCATGATGCTTCCTCATTGATGGCAGGCCCATTTCATTGTTTTTTTTTTTTTTTTCTTCATTTCTTGGCACTGCTATCTATGGCAGCAATGCCAAGTCTCAGCTTGGGGGGCAGGGGAGAAAGCCTGGCCCTGGTGCAGAACCCTCTGTGGCCTCCTGTGCCTCCCTTCCTTGGAGCTCCCTTTCTTCCTTCTGCCCTGTGACTGCCCACCCTTCCTCCAGCCTCCCTCCCCACCCTTTGCCATTTTAAACTTTTAAGCCTTCAGATGCTATAAGTTTTTGTTTAGTCTCAGTAAGGTTCTCTCCTGCCATCCATCTTGCTGCTGGACCACCATCCCTCAATCCCGATTACCATCCATTCTGTGTTAGGCATTCAACTCAGTTGGACACTAACCTACATCTGAAGGCACAGTTAGAATGAAGAAAAGTACGTTCCCAAACCTCACTAGTTTGTAAGGACCATGTCCCTCTTGCTACCACTGTGCCCCCAGTACTACTTCAGGGTCCAGCCAATGCTAAACTCTTAATAAATATTTGTCGAACAAATGAATCAGTGAATAAATAAGTAAATGAAGGGCCTAGAAGATGAAATGTCCACACACTATATCTCCCCCAATCCCTGGAATCATTGGGATCTGACTCTCTAACATGGCTAATGCAGGGCTTTGCCAAGGCTTGTTATTATCCCTACTGAGAAAGTAAGATGGCCCAAACACGTCTTTCCTGATTTCCCTCAACTTGTTTAGATTTTCTTTTATTTTGAGTTTTCCTCAGCGTTGATGTTAATGTCCATGATCTCCTGTTTGCTGAGATATAGTTTAGTTGGGCTCCGTATCTGGGTAAGTCCTGTATTCCTGATCAGAGTGGAAGCACCCCGAGGGAAGGAAGCATGTCTGTTTGCTTTCTAGCCCAATGACAACACTGATGCAGCAGGCATTGAATAAATGGTATCCAGCCAACTGACTGGATGAACGGGTCTCAAGGTTGACATCCACTTTTATTTTGTTAACTTTTGAGATAAGAATCTAAGCTCAAGAGGGAAGGAACAGTTTCTTCGAGAAAACACCAAATGGCAGATGATGCAGGAGCTGTGGAAGGCCCCGGGGGTCCTGGAATGGAGGCCTTGGCAGCTTCTGTGGAGGCTTTGGCAGCGGGGTCTGGGGCCGAGGTCGCAGCTGTGGTCTGGGGATGGGCCGCAGCTGCAGAGCTCGCGGAGGCAAGGCCAAGGACAAGGGTGCTTGTTCAAGGACACGAAGATCAAGTCCCTGGAGGAGATCTATCTCTTCTTTCTGCCCATCAAGGAGTCTGAGATCATTGGCTTTTTCCTGGGGACGTCCTTCAAGGATGAGGTTCTGAAAATCTTGCTTGTGCAGAAGCAGACCCGTGCCGACCAGTGGACCAGGTTCAAGGCCTCTGTCGCCATTGGGGACTACAATGGCTACCTGCGTCTGGGGTGCGAAGTGCTCCGAGGAGGTAGCCGCTACTATCCACAGGACCGCCATTTTGGCCAAGCTCTCCATTGTCCCCGTGTGGTGGGGCAATGGGGGAACAAGATCGGCAAGCCCCACACTGTCCCTTGCAAGGTGATGGGACCCTGCGGCTCTGTGCTGGTGCGCCTCATCCCTGCCCCCAGAGGCACTGGCATCATCTTGGCCCCTGTACTCAAGACGCTGTTGATGATGGCTGCTATTGCTTGGCCGGTGGCTGCACCCTGGCAGCTTTGCCAAGGCTACCTTCTACGCCATCTCCAAGTCCTACAGCTGTCTCACCCTAGACCTCTGGAAGGAGACTGTGCTCCCCAAGTCACACTACCAGGAGTTCCCCGACCAGCTCACCAAGGTGCACACCAGAGTCTCTGTGCAGGGGACCCAGACCCTCACTGTGGCCACCATGTAGGCTCTCGTGAGAAAAATAAACATTTGAATTTCATAAAAAGAGGGAATAAACTACTTTAAATCATCGCCACCATGATTCACATAGTGTTTGTCTGACTGCACAAAGTGTTATTTAATTGTGTAGATATACAATAGGAAAATATTAGATAAATCAACATGATCCAAGAAATTGGGTGATTTTTATCATCTTTGCAATAATTAGATGCTTCAGAGAATTCATTTTGTTGATTGTTTTGATAACATCAATACTTTGTTGTGGTTTACATGCCAATCAGAAATGAGGATCCAGGAACTCTGGAACTGCCCATTCCGTCCAGTGCAGATTGGACCAAGGCTCATCATGATCATTGATGGGGCTATAGATGCCATATGCCCTGTCCCCAAAGAGCATATAATGCTCGTGGAGGCAGGTGCATGTCTGTGGTTCAGGGCCAAATGCTGCAAGTATTGGGGCACATAGAGAAGAGTGAGGTTACTTCTCATTGGGAGACTGATGAATGCCTCAGGCAGAAGTCAACATCTGGACTCAGTGTTGAAGGAGAAGTCTGTTCTTCAAGCCAAAACAGTGCCTAATACCTGGTTGGTGTTCCACAAATATTTGTCCATGTACTAAGAGAAGATGGTGGCATTCTAGAGGGAGAGAAAGAGTGGGAAACAGTAGATCAGGAAGGGCAAGGCTCCTTGGGGATGCAGTGAATTGTGTTTTGGACTGAAGCTGAAGCCTAGAGAGTCTGGGCCAGTAGTTGGGGATGAATCTGGTTATTTTGTTGGAGGCTGAGTGAGAGTCCCTGACAATCTTGAAGTAGGGACATGACATGATCTCAGCTGTGTTTTGGTGAGGTTGGGCTATTGTTGGGGAGAGGGCTGTGTTGGCCTGGAAGGGGGTGGGAGCAGGAGAATACTTGTGCAGCAATTGCAGATGAGTGTGTGGAGCTCAAGAACCCCAGCAGTAGCTGTGGGGGGCTGAGGCACTTGGTGGGGATAAGCCGGCAGGACTGGGAGCTGCCTGCACTGCCGTTTGTCCTCGGAGCCTCTTCTCTCCCATCACCCTCCATTCTATAATGTCATCTCCTTCAGGTGTCTGGGACCTGCATCTCTCATCCTGAAAGGAGGCTGTCACACAGGGGGAGGATGGACCTTAGGCAGGTGTGTGTGGATGTGAATTTAATTTATAATTTGTTATTTATGCCCTCCTATGGTTCAAAAGGATTTCAGGGAGATAGTGTGAATGTCTATGTTTTCCCACCAAATGGGGCTTGGGGTGCCAGCCTGATTTCTTCTATGGCACTGAGGTTGAGTATGGCTTTAGAGCAGATGACCCAGGTTTGAATCCCAGCTCTCCCAACTGCTGGCTGTATGGCCTTCAACAAGTTACCTGTCTGCGTTGAGCTTCAGTGTCCTCGCCTGCAGGGTTAGGATGGCATAACATGCCTCCCAGTTTTGTCGTATGGGTCAAATGGCATAATACCTGTAGAATAATTGTGTAGAATGGGCATACAGGAAGCACTCACAGGGGCAGTCAATACCTTTAAGACTGTTTGGTTCAGTGTCATATTGTTGTGGACTATAGGCATGGGTGGTCAGGTTGGGAGGGTTTCTTCACGTGAAGACCCCACTTTTCCTAAGCCTCACAAGCTGACCCTGTGTGTGGCCACCTACCTCACTGACATGGTAAAGCAGTACCTATGTCCCCTTGACTTGTCCTATGACTTCCTGTCTGGTTCCAGAAGTTCTCCTGCCTGGATTCCTGCCCATTTTGACAAATTGGCACAGGGGAAATGCCAGGAGGTGGCAAAGGTGATAGTATTTCCAGTTAGGATGGATTCATGGGGTGTACCATGAGAAGATCTGAAATACAGAGTAAGCCCTGCCTCTGTCCTCAGGGAATTCTTACTGGGTGGGGAAGGAGAGGTACAAGCATCTACACAGATGATCACAAAACAATGTGACAGGTGATTAAAGAGGGTGGATGCAGAGCTGTGGGAGCAGCCAGGGGGTAGCTTTGACCTGAGTCAAGAAGCAAGAGTCTGCCTGGCAGACAAGGGAGGGAGGCAATCATGGCTATCTGGGAAGTGCTTCAAGAAATGTGTGTGTGTGTGTGTGTGTGTGTGTG
>JAQZBX010044526.1:0-21334 GCA_029593785.1 Cabassous unicinctus
GAAAAAAAAAAAAACGCACTGCAAATGGACACAGTGAGCACAAGCAGCAAGAGGGGGATAAATAAATAAATTAAAAAAAAAAAAATCTCTGAACTGGATTATCACCTTCCCACAATCTAAAAATTGCACGCTAGATTTTTGGCAATGATATCATGCAGCTAAAACCAACAAATTATGTTGTGCTGACTCTTCTAAAATACTGTCTTTTTTAAACTTATATCACTGCTAAATAACAACTGCCCCATCCTGTATATATGCAGTTAGTTTTGTGGACCCAAGTGCAGGAATTTATATTTATCCATGTTATATTTCATCTTGTTAGATACAGCCCATTGCACCAGACTGTCAAAGTCTTTTTGGATCCTATGTCTGTCATCCAATGCGTTTTCCATCTCTCCAAGATCTGTGTCATTTGCAAATTTGATGAACGTGCCCTAAGTACTGGGCACAAGCTCCATAAATACTAATTAACTGATTGACTGGCAGATACTCCCAAAATCAAATCAACAACATGGTCTACACTGTTATTGCTGCAACAAGCAATAAAAAAAAAATACACCATATTCTTACAGATTAAATGTGCCATTCTGGGATTCTACGCATTCTTACCAAAGCGACCTTGTTCACTTACATGATTTTTTCTATAATTATAAAAACTCCAGCATATTAAATATTCTCCATGTATTAAGCTATATTTATGCGAACAAATGAAATAAAGAGTTGAGGCAATTATTCAGTCACAGTTTCTTTGGCAGAAGTTTAATTGTGTGGGTTGCCCACGACTATTTCAAATGAGCAGAGGTGGATTCTACTAGTTTGAATCACTGAGTAACTTCTTAAATCCTCATTTGCTTTATCTGTATAAAGATGCCACAGGGAAATGACTTCATATATAGATGTGTTCCTCAAAGATCTCTCTTGTTTTGTTTTGTTTTTATTTTATATTTCCCATGAGCTCATCCATTTTATTTGAAAACTACCCCCTCCTCTGAATGACACTTTTGTTTTTCCTCTCTGGGTAACTCAGACAAGCCTGGCCCTGCAGTGATCTACAATAAAAGCCTAAGTGCATTACATTTTCACCCTGGGTATGATCCTTTGGATTTGCTGTTCTCCCCTTGATATCTATTAACACTTTCCATATACTGCAGTCTCCCACAGACAAGGCCCCAATTTAATCAATCTCTAAAAATTTAACAGAGGAATGCAAATAGTTTTCTTTGTCCTATGTTGACTAGATAGGGAACTCTCATGGCTACTTCTTCCCAAACTACTATATTACTCTCTTTCTTCTCCACTTCAAAGAAAGCTATTAATTTACACATTTATAGAAAATCTGCCAATCATATGACTTATTACTGACTTCCTAGGGAACGGGGATAGAGCCAACCCATTTTCTGTAACTGTTACCTAGGAATGTGTCATACTCTTCCACATTTCAGAACCTTTTTCATGCACAGAGATCACAATATTCTATATATCTTAAATTATCACAGCAAATCGCTGGTGCTTTTTTTATCCTATGGAGAGAGAACAAATGATTTCCAAACCATTATCAGAAATAGCTCTAAAACATCTTAGTAAACCTCTTCAATATTATATACCCCAATAATCAAGAAGATGTTTATTTTTTAACTATAATTTTCTCTGCTTAAAAGGAAGCTAGCTTCTTATTGGTGTTCCTTGTTTATGAAGAAACCTGCTCAGAGTATCCTTCACTTAAAGCCAAATGCTTTCTGTTTGACTATTTAGTGAGTACTTATGATATGTGAAGTGTTATGCTACATATAAGTGTAAAAATGAATAAAGCATAGGTTATTTCTACAAGGAATTTCCAATATATAATAGATATAGGCTTATAAAAATAATTTCAATGCAAGGTGGTAAATGTAATAAAATAAATAAGCATAAAGTGCTTACGGACAAAGAGGAGAGAGGGAACTCATCCTGGAAGTCTAGTCCTCCAAATACTCCCCCATGTCTCTCCTTCCCACTATAGTAGCATTCATCAAAGGAGTTGTCTGTAGTTTTGGATTTTTATTACTTAAAAATCTATCTCAAAACTACAGGAAAGTTACAGGAACAGTAAAATAATTTTTTTCCTCAACCTTTGAGATTAAGTTGCTGGCACAATGACCCCTTACCCGCTGATAATTTAGTGTTTTCTTGCAACAGCAACTACAGAAAGATACTTTCCTATATACCCGCAATACAACCATCAAAACCAGGAAATTAACATGGATACATGACTACCATCTAGTCCTTATATGCCAATCAAGTTTTGCTAATTGTTCCAATGATGTCCTTTATAGAAAACAAATTCAACCCAAAATCACAGGTGGCATTTAGTTGTCATGACCCTTAGGTGTCCTATGGTCTAGAATAGTTCCTTAGTCTACCCTTGACTTTCATGATCTTAACATTGGTCAAGACTATAGGCTGGTTATTTTGTTGATTGCTTCTTAATTTGGTTTGTCTAATGAAGGGGTTCTTAACCTTTTTTGTTCCATGGACCCCTTCACCAGTCAGGTGAAAAAAATACTATTGAATTTATTTATTGCATACATTCATAAGTGAAGGAAATGCTAGATTTCACTTAGAGGTCAGAGAAAATAAAGATAATAAGTTGATTTTTTTTAAAATTCATGCCCACGGACCCCCTGAAACCCTCCCATGGACTCTTTTGGTCTAATGTTTCCTCGTGAAACATCATGCTGTGATCTTCTTATTGCTTCCTATTTTTAACTCCCTTCTCTGAAAGGGAGAAATCTGGCTCCCCTTATCCTCAGCATATTTACTTAATTGATTATGTTTTACATAACTAAGCCATCAGCAAATCTTGAGTTCCTATTTTGAAAATATATCCAGACTCAAATGGCTGCTTACCACCTTCCCGCTACCACCCTGGTCCAAGTCAATATCACCTCTCCTCCAGATTTTTGCAATGGCCTCCTAATTGGTCTCCATGACTCAGTCATCTTATTCTTCTATGTATTCTCAACACAACAACCCAAGGATAAAAGGATTCTTGTTTTTTTTCCTTTTCTTTTTTCTTTATTAAACAAGTTGTGGGTTTACAGAATAATCATGCATAAAATACAGGATTCCCATACACTACCTCCCATCAACATCTTGCACTGGTGTGGAACATTTGCTGCAATTGATGATAGCATGCTTTTATAATTGTACTATTAATTAAAGTCCATAGTTTAACTTAGGGTTCACTGTTTGTGTAGTGGAGTTCCCATGGTTTGTTTTTTGTTCTTTTTAATTAATTCTGTTACCATATATACAATCTAACATTTCCCCTTTTAATCATATTCAGATAAATATTTCAGTGCAGTTAATTGCATTTGTAATGCTGTGCTTCCATCACCATCATCCATTACCAAAATACTTCCATCATTCCAAATAGGACCCTGGACATTTTAAGCCTTAACTTCCCTTTCCTATCTGTTCCTTGGAAATCCATACTCTAGATTCTGACTCAATAAGTTTGCTTAATCTAATTGTTTCAAATCAGTGAGATCACACATTTCCCCTTTTGTGTCTGGCTTATTTCACCCAACATGTTGTCTTCAAAGTTCATTCATGTTGTCACATGTATCAATACTTCACTCCTCTTTACAGCTGAATAATATTACATTGGATGTACAAACCACAATTTATTTGGAGAGATGTCTGTTCTTACGCCCATTTTTTTAAATTGATATGTCTTTTTGTTGTTAAGTTGAAGGCTATCTTTATATATTCTGTATATTAAAGCTTTACCAGACAATATATGATCTCCAAATATTTTCTCTCACTGTATAATTTGTCATTTTCCTTTATGATAAAGTCCTTTGAGGAACAGAAGTTTTTAATTTTGATGACATCCCACTTATCTATTTTTTCTTTCATTGCTTGTGCTTTGGATGTAAAGTCAAAGGAACCATTGGCTAACACAAGGTCCTAAAGACGCTTCTCTACATTTTTAGCTAGGATTTTAATGGTTCTAGCTCATATATTAAAGATTTTGATTCATTTTGAGTTGATTTGTTATAAGGTGTGAGGTATGGATCTTCCTTCTCTTTATTGCTAGTGGAGATCTAGTTTTTCCTGCACCATTTGTTGAAGACACTATTCTTTCCCAATTGAGTGGTCTTTGCCTTCTTGTCAAAAATCAGTAGGCCATAAATGTGAGTGTTAATTTCTGAGCTCTCAATTCTATTCTACTGTCTATATGTCTGTCCTTATGCCAGTACCATGCTGTTTTGATTACTGTGGCTTTGTAATAAGTTCTAAGAAGAAGTGTGAGAGAAGTGTGAATCCCCCAACTTCAATCTTCTTTTACAAGATGGTTTCAGCTATTCAGAACCACTTATCCTTCTTTATAAATTTTATGATTGGCTTTTCCACTTCTGCAAAGAGGGTTATTAGAATTTTTATTGGGATTGCATTGAATCTATAAATTGTTTTAGGTAGTATTGACATCGTTAAAAAATTTAGTCTTTCAATTCATGAACACGGAATGCTCTTCTCTTTCTAGTAATTCCAGCTTTGAGGTAGGTCTCTGATTTGAAGTCTTTCTTTTTTATTGAATGCATTTGAAGGTATAAATTTCCCTCTTGGCACTGCCTTCACTGCATCCCATAAGTTTTGGTAGATTGTATTTTCATTTGCCATAAAATATTTCCTAATTTCACTTCTGATTTCCTCTTTAACCCATTCGTTATTTAAAAGCATGTTGTTTAACTTCTTCATAGTTGTGAATTTTCTCTCTCTTCCTCTGTTACTGATTTTCTAGCTTCAATCTGCTGTGGTTGGAGAATATACATTATATGATTTCAATATTTTTGAATTTATTGAACTTGTTTTGTGACCCAACATATGGTCTATGCTAGAGAATGATCCATGTGCACTCAAGAAGTATGTGCAATCTGCTTTTGCTGGATCCAGTGTCCTATATATATCTGTTCGGTATAGTTGGTTTAGTGTATCATTCATATCCTGTACTTCCTTATTGATCTTCTGACTAGATGTTCTTTGCATTATTGAAGTGGTGTGTTAAAGCCTCCTGCTATTGATGTAGAAACATCAATTTCTCCCTTCAATTCCATCAGTATTTGCTTCATACATTTAGAGGCTCTGCTCTTAGGCACATATATATTTATAATTATTGTCCTTTCCTGTTGAATTGTCCCCTTTATCAATATATAATGACCATCTTTGTTCATCTTAACTGTTTTTGACTTAAAATCTATTTTATCAGATTTTAGCATAGCCACCCTAGCTCTCTTTTGGTTACTACTTTCATGGTATAATTTTTTTCTATCCTTTCACCCTAAACCCACTTGTATTTTTTTAATTAAAGGTGAGTCTCTTGTAGACAGCATATAGTTCAGTCATGCTTTTTTTATTTCTGCCAATCTCTGCTTTTTGATTGGAGAGTTTAATCCATTTACATTTAAAGTCACTATTGATAATACAGGACTTTTTTCTGTTAATTTTTGTAAGTCTTATACTCTTTTGTCCACAATTCTCCCATTTACACCTACTTTTATATTTTATTTTTTTTATGTTTTACCCCTTGAGCCCCTTCTCATTTCAATCTGGACACATTTTTCAATTTCCCCATGGAGTTAAAATTTAACATCCTAAATATATAACAATCATATTTAGTTTGATCCAATTTGACTTCAATAGCAAACGCATACACTTTTTCCAAAACCCTCTGTCCCCTCACCTTTATGTACTTGTTTACAACTATATTTTATACACTGTATGTTCCAAACCATAGATTTATTATTACATTTTGTGCATTTGCATTTTATTGATAATATGAGTTTCTTCTGCCATTTTGTTATTTAGCCTTAGTAAGTCTTATACAGTTTTTGTTAACTCTGGGGTTTATTCCCTGAGACATCTGTTTCTTGGTTTTGTAAGCAACTTGTGATAAGACAGAGATTTTTTTTGAGATTCAGCCTTCCTATCAGGAAGGTCTTCCCAAAGTGAATGAAGTATGCAGTGTTTTCCCTGTCTTTTGGGGCCTCTGTCATGTTCTGGGATTTTGTTTGTTAGTTGTTTGGGAATTTCCCTCTCTACAGGACTTTGGTTGTCCCCTCTGTTTTCCAGGACACATTCCTCCCTCTCCCAGGTGTTTGAAGCCAGTAAGCCCTTGTCCCAGACTTTCTGCTTCTATAGCTTGGCCAATCTGATCTCATCTGCTTTCAGCTTTCACGGATTCAAAAACAACTCATAATAATTGTATTCTTTTCTATACCTCATAATAGTATCATTTTTGATTAGCTGCTGCCATGTCTATGCAGATTAAATTTTGTAGATCCCTCCCTCCAGCAAAAAACAGCAGAGACCTAATAAACTAACTGCAAGAAATAAATGTAGATACTGGCTAAGCAAGTTATTCAAAGATGTGCTTGAGGTCTCCTCAAAATTTTGCTTTACCATCAGGCTTTCACACCACCAGGAATCAGTGTCTAAGTCATTTATACCATTAGACTGGCTAGATGACAGCAAGTTGTCAACAGATTTCCCAAGGATTTCTCTGAGGAACTAGAGACTTACAAGTGGGAGAAAGTGTCATTCCATCTGAAACCAACCATTATACCAATTGACCTGAAAGCTAGAAAGGTTCTATTTCTCCAAGGAAAATGAAATAATTGAAAACTTGAGTGTCCAATCAAACAAATTACATTTACCTCCCTAGAGGGTATACTACTTGTGCTCTAGTCAGAGTTTAGAAAGAATATATATTTTAATGAACAAGCTCAGAATAAGGTACAGCAAAGGAACAGAAAACAAAATGAATAAAACAACTATAATTGAACAAAAGAGGCAGGTATGCATAAAAACACATTCAATCTTATTTGAATTATATTTTACATGGATTTGAATTCAAGCACTGTCATTTGTATTTAAAACTAGATATTTATTGAATTAAGGAGTGATTGATTAGGAACTGCAGTTTTATTTCAGGTTTTCATTAATAATCTGCAAGGAAGACAGTCTACTGATGAAATCGGAGAATGATACTAAATTGAGTGTTATTGCAAAAGTCACTAAGAAACAACATAAAAGAAAATGCAAGAGGTTAGATATTGGGCAGGAACTGAGAATGAGATTCATTCTTGTTAAATGGAAGGTCATTCAGAACACACATTTTAAATAGCATCTCTCTCCAAATAGCTCAAAATGTTTGTGTGTGACTAAGACTTCTTCATATTTGCTGAGAAGCAACATTGCTCTGAGCACCAGGCAGAATACAGAGCTAGAATTATGAAAAACCAAAGGGTCCATAAATGCCAAATGCAGAAGAATGAAAAATTCTAGGAAACGTGGGAAGAAAGAGAAAGAATTGTAAAAGCAAAAGTGTGATAACTCCATTACTTTCCTATGGAAGTCAATATGTAGTTTTACATCTGAAATGTATGAATTGAGAAAAACAAATTTAAATTTTTTTACATATAGATTGTTAAATATATATTTATATATTTAATATATGGTATAAATAAAGACAAAGTTATTACCTTCCAAATTACCAGAAGGAAGTTATCCCTAATATATGAAAGGCTTATTAAAAAATAAAAACAGCAACAGACATAAGGCTGTCAAATAAGCATAAGTAAGACAAGAAATACTTTAAGTAGTGTAAGAAATGCAAAATAAAACAAGAATGCACTGATATTATCTTGCTCATCATATTCAAAAAATGCTAAAGGACAATTCCCTGTATTGACAAGAATTTGAGGAACAGGCACTCTACTGATTCACTTCTTTGTTTGTTTGTTTGTTTGTTTTTAGTTAGACCAGTAGTCTATTGAAAAATGGGAGAAAAGAACAGGGTTATTATACTCCTAGACCTGCAGATGTGGGCTTCTCTAGGCAGAGAGAGCTTGATTCACTTTTGGTAGACATCAGAATTAGTAGAAGATTTTCTGGAGGCAATTTGTCCGTAAGCATCAAAAATAAAATTATGAACACCCTTTGAATCAACAACTGTACCTCTGGAATTTTCCCTAAGGCTTCACTGAGGGTCTGGCTCCAGTTGGAACTCATTAATTTATAATGGCCTCAATCTACACACCTATTTGTGTGTTGTTGTTGTTTTTTGTTTGTTTGGTATTATCCTGTAGTCTATATGTAGAAATTAAGAAGAACAACAGGTGAATAACTTGATAACAGTTATTTGGGGGCGGGGGGGTGGAATTAAAAAACAAGGGGACATAAAAGAAAATGGTTAAAGGGCTATTAAAGTCCTGTTTCTTGTGGCCTAGCCTAGAAGGGAATGAAGGGAAACCAGAAGGGATCCCATGTATTCAAAAACAATGGGAGTGCCTAAGGATTTAATTCTTCACCCAAAAGTTACCTTTTTGAGTGAATATGTTACTAGAAAGAGAGATTTTAATGGGCTGTGTGAGGTAAAGAGGAGAGAAAGTGAGATGATTACATGGGCGTTGAACAGAAGATGATGATGATGTAGAGAAATACTGTGAGTCATAGGTGAGAGATTTTTTCATTGTATCTGGAAGGTGCCCAAGATGCCAACAGTTGTGGGAAAAAAAAAAAAAAATTAGGCAGGTATTGAAGAAAGTTATTCGCCTATTTAACATGAGCCTTAGAGAGACTGTTTCTTTGCAATACAAGGTGAAGGAATAAGAAGAATGACAGTCTTTACAGCTCCACTTCCTCCCAGAACTGAGGTACAAGAGGGGGCTAATAAGCTCTCTCAACTTGAAATGGCAGGAAATGGGTGCCTATGGAGAGAGAATCAGCATTCATGTAAGGCAAGGATGTTGTAAAACTATTGAAAAGGAGGTTGAAAGTATAGGGAAGGCAGCTTCAATAGCATAGAAATGTTGACCAAATGTGAAAGATGAAAATAAAGAAATGAAGGACAGAGAAATAATGGCATGAAAATTTGGAAGAAAACACATAACTAAAGGGACATGGAGATAGGGTGATAATAAAGGATGATAGATAGGTCTATTAGAGTCTGTGGGATTAACTGGTCCACAATCCAACTGGAACTCAGATAAAATTGGCTCTGTGCTGGCACAAAGTCAAATTAGCTCTAATTTTTAAAATAAATAAAGGACTATTTTAATCAGATTCCTACTCTGCTCAAAAACTTCCATCTGTTTCCCTTTGATTATTGAACAATACTCTCAAATGCATTCAAGATTCTATCATCTGACAGTAAACTTCCTTATCTTCTCATTTTATTATATTCCTGCACAAAACATACTCCAGGCGAACTTCAGCAGTGAGTCTCACTCACTCATTACATGAATATTCGTGCTTTTCCACCTCCCAGCCCAACACCCCCACACTGCCCGAAGTTCTTCTCTCTCCATTTTTACCTCTTAAAAACTTTTCTGTCCTCAAGGTCCAAGGTAAATTCCTAATAATCCCTGAAACTTCACCACAAATGGAAGAAATCAGAAATCACTCGCAACTATAACCACTCATTTACTGTTTTACAAATATACTATATTCTAGTCACTAGTGTGTATGTCTTATCTCTTCCACTAAGCTCCTTTAGACCAAGATTCTATTTATCTCATTTGTCACACTCCAAAACCAATACACATTGCCTTGCACATAGTTAGTGTTCAATTTAATAAATGAATTAAATTTTAAAGCAATTACAAATGCCTCAGAAACAGTGAATAAAGGTCATCAAAAAGAATAGCAAATCTGGAGTTTATGCTGTTTCAGCTTTCTGGGGAGAACTTAAACCAACTCTGCCATGCAGCTTCTTAGACTCAGAATTTTATAATACAACTTGAAACTCCTGGCAGGTCATAAAGGGGTTATGATACAAGATAAGAGTGATTACTTTCACGAACAATTTTAATTATTCTGTACAGAGGGGAAAGGGATCAAGTATATAAAAACTTTATATTTCTATGAAAATATTAAAATGTAATTTTCAAAAGACAAAAATAAAAAATAAGCTGAATTTCAGAAACATTTATAAGATTAAGTTGATAAAGAAATTTTTTCCAAGGAAATGGTTAAAGATTTATCACTCACAATACCTAAATTTGGTGTTTCTATAGAATAAAATGCTTAAAAGCCCATGATATTAGCCTCTCACATCTATGGTAGTGATTTTTGACAAGCCTGTCAAACCCACCCAGCTGGGTAAGAACAGTCTATTCAAAAACTGGTACCAGGAGAACTGGATATCCATAGTCAAAAGAAAGAAAGAGGACCCCTATCTTACATCTTATACAAAAATTAACTCAAAATGTATCAAAGACCTAAATATAAAAGCTAGAACCATAAAGCTCCTAGAAGAAAATATAGAAAACATCTTCAAGACCTGGTGGTGGGTGGTGGATTCTTAAACTTTACACCGAAAGCACGAGGAACAAAACAAAAAATGGATAAATAGGACCTCCTCAAACTTAAACACTTTTGTGATTCAAAGGACTTTGTCAAGAAGGTGAAAAGGCAGCCCACTCAATGGGAGAAAATATTTGAAAACCACATATCCATAAAGGCTTGACTTCCATTCTATATAAAGAGATCTTACAACTCAAAAATAAAGGAGAAAGCAACCCATTTTAAAAATGGGCAAAAGACTTAAATAGACATTTCTCCAAAGAGGAAATGTCTATTTAAGTCTTTTGGCCAAAAAGCACATGAAAAAATGTTCAATATCACTAGCTATCAGGGAAATGCAAATCAAAACAACAATGATTTGCAAATGGCCAAAAATCACATGAAAAAATTGTTCAATATCACTAGCTATCAGGGAAATGCAAATCAAAATGACAATGAGATATCATCTCACACTACAAAGAATGACCATTACTGAAAAAAACAGAAAACACAAGTGCTGTGGAGGATGTGGAGAAATAGGAACACTCCTTTGCTGTTGGTGGGAATGTAAAATGCTGCAGTTTCTGTGGAAGACAGTTCCTGCGGTTGCCCAGGAAGCTAAATATAGAACTGCCATAAGATCCAGAAATTCCTCTACTAGGAATATATCCAGAAGACCTGAAAACTGACACAAACAGACATCTGCACACCAATGTTCATAGCAGTGTTATTCACGATTGCCAAAGATGGAAACAACACAAGTGCCCATCAATCAATGAATGGATAAACAAAATGTGGTATATACATATGATTGAATATTATGCTGCAGTAAGAAGAAATGAAATTGGGACACATGATAGCATGGATGAACCTTGAAGACATTATGTTAAGTGAAATAAACCAGACACAAAAGGACAAATATTGCATGGTCTCACTAATATGAACTAAATACGAAGAACAAATGCATGAAGTTAAAAACCTAGAGTATAGATTATTAGGAGATAAGAGGAGGGTTGTGAAGGAGTACTGATGCTTAATGCATGTAGAAGTTCTAATGAACTTGACTGTAAATGTGTGGAAATGGATAGAGTTATTGGTAACACATAATAGTGAATAACAGCTGGTGTATAAATGCGATTGTGGCTGAAATGGGTAGTATAAGGATGTAAATGTCAATTGAAAAAAAGTTAGAGAATAATCTAGGGACTGAACAATACAGTGAACCCAGAGGTGGATGAGAATTGTGGTTAATAGTTCAAATGCAATAATGTCCTACTGTGAACCAGAATGGATATACGTCACTATTGCAGGGTGGTAGGAATGTGGAGAAGCATGGGAAAAATACAATTAATGTAAATTATGGACAATAGTTAACAGTGATACTGTAATGTTCTTACATTAATGCCAAAGATGTACTGTGTTAATATTGGAGGCCATGGAAAAAATATGCCAAATGTATACTATAGACCATAGTTAGTGGTAATAGTCTGATGATAGTATCTCCTAATCTGTAACAAATGTTCCACAACGGTGTGGGGTGGGGTGTGTTGGTGAAGGGTTGTTATATGGGAATTCTACACATGTGCGTGACTGTTTTGTAAGTTCACAACTTCTGTAATAAAAATATATTGTTAAAAAACCCATGATATTTTGACATTGAAAAGAAACTATAAAGTCAAATTTAACATTTCCATTTTTCACAATTCAGTATGACGTGACTGACCCAATGAAAAAACTCGTCAATATAGGTTAAATTTTTCCACTTGAGATATTCCATGCAAGTTAAACTGTTCAAGGCCATTATTGTGGCATTTAGACTATTTTCTTCAAATGCTGAACATTTTGTAATTATTAGACAAGAAAACTTTGGATATAGAGCTTGCTTAATATTGCACATATTCTCCAGGTGGGCCAACGTGCCTTACAAATTAATGAGGTAGATATTGGCAGTGCAGAGACTTCAGTAGGCAAACACAGAATCTATTAAGTACTCAATAATACCCTTTACAGAACCCCAGACGTTAAAAATCTATTTTATAGCAACACTTCCAAAATGTGTCACGGAGTCTTTAACGCCCCTTTGCCACCAGAGACAGAAAAAAAAATAAAGGACCTTATTTTAACATTTAACCTGAAAGGACATCTCCATCAGGCCTCCTTGCCTTCCACTTCCTCCCATTATTACACTGTCTGAATTAGGTATGAGGCAAAATTCTAGTGAGGGATCTACTCAAACATCTGGTTGAATAGCATCAGGCACTCCTAACCTTACTAACCTTCCCTTTTGTTCAGACTTCTTGAGAATCAAGTGTATGACACACAATAAGCTGCTTCCCTGGCATAAAATTATTGAAAACTAGAAAAGTCTTTGCCCAGGACTGACTACATTCTGCCACAAACCAGTTACCTGGCTATTTACAGTCAAAAGTAATAGACTTCCATAAATGTAATTCAGTGAGTTTGACTATAACCATTAATTTTTCAAAAACAAAAATTCTAGCCACCCAAAAGGTGTCTCCCAATTAAGAGAGTAATGAAACAAGTATATGACAAGGAGTGATACTTTTTCTGCAGATAGGATTGTTTTAATGCCCTCCCTTCCTGGGTACTAACTTTGAAGCCATGCTTAAATATCTGCTCTTTAAGGATCTTCCGCTAGAGACCAATTAACTTTGTTTTGTTTTGTTGATGCTGTTTTTTTTGTTGTTGTCACTTATAGCCAACTAATTTTGTTGTGTTTTTTTTACTATTAGTATTTTTTATTTTAATTTTTGACTTAAAATGAAAATAGCAAATAGACAAAAGAATTCCAAATGATTTAAGACACAGAAGATGAATTTTTATTATGAGCATAGTGAACAGGAAAACATATCACTTTTAACATCAAAGCAGCTTTCTACATGTCATGAGGCATTTGCCCAGGTCCTTGTTCTCAGTCAGAGCAAAAGATACAAATGCCATGTTAACAGAGAGAAAAATCAAGGCGTGACATAAAGAACAAGCCAGAGCTACAATTTATCTGCATAATACTTGACAGTCCAATGGAAACTTCTGAGCTTCTGACACCACTTGCTGAAGCTCCTGCCAAAGAAGCTCCTGCTGCTTTTTCTGTGGGGAAATTCCTGCCTTTTGTAGCTCGTCATGCAAGTCTTTCCTTGCATCCCAGTAGGTATTCTTCAAACAATTAAAGTGAGATTGAAATTACTATGTGTAAAGGCAAATCAATTTTAATTTTATATGACAAGTTTTCACAGTTACATATAGTTGCAAAACAAGGAAAAGAATATAAAAAGTAGTGACAAAAACAGAATAAAACAATTCAAGAAACTGAGAGCCCATTTCTTGAACACTGCTTGTAATTGAAAAGAAGAAAATTTTCTTGCGTAAGTTGATCTAGTTATACTTGAATACTTCAATAAAAAATCTAAAAGTCATAAATCCTCTGCTCTTCCAGTTCTCACATACATAAAAATAATGTTGGAGCAAAAAAAAAGATGAAATAAAGACCTATATACCTTTTCTATGCATTAAATAAATTGATGCTGGGGAACAGCAGGCATTCAACAGATGGTTGAGTGCCTGCTTCCCATGTACAAGGTCCTGGGTTTGATCCACAGTACCTCTTTAAAAAATTTTATGTTAATCACTTATTTATCTCATTGAGGGTTTTTGTTTTCGCTTTTGATAGTACATCATTTACAATAGGCTTTACTGTGTTTTACAGACTTTTTTACAAATCATTTTCTTAGGTAACCGGGGATTGAACCCAGGACCTCGTACATAGGAAGCAGGTGCTCAACCATGAAGCTGCATCTGTTCCCCAATGAGAGTTGGTTTTTGATTGTTTGTTTGTTTGTTTTTGTTTTTAAGAGGTGCTTGGGATCAAACCCAGGACCTTGAACATGGGAAGCAGGTACTCAACCACTTGAGCTACATCTGCTCCCCATTTTCTTTTAATTTTTTATTCTAGTAACATATATACAACCTAATAGTTCTCCTTTTAACCACATTCATATATAATATTCAGTTCTGTTAATTACATTCACAATGGTGTGCTACCATCACCACCATCTACTACCAAAACTCTACCATCAACTGAAATAGAAATTCTGTGCAATTTAAGGATTAACTTCCCATTCCCCACCCCTAACCCAGCTCCTGGTAACCTATATTCTAGATTCTGACTTGATGAGTTTGCTAATTCTGATTATTTCATGTCAGTGAGATCTTACAATATTTTTCCTTTTGTGTCTGGCTTATTTTACTCAACATGATATCTTCATGGTTCAACCATGTTGTCACATGAACCTGAATTTCTTTCCTTTTTAATGTTGAATAATATTCCATTATAAGGATATAACACCACTGATATACTATAAGAAAATTATTATTAAGAATTGTGAATTCATAACCTTCCTAAACAATAGTGTCTGCTGTTTCAGCTTAGAGCTGTGAATGATTGCCCTTTGTCCTTTGGAATGTTATAATGATGCTATGCAGGCTATCCCATCATCCATTATCCAAAAACAAATGTTTAGAAGGTGCAAGTCACCAAACGTGATATTTACACACCCTGTTTGTATTCCCTGTAAAACTAAAAGCTAAAAACCTTTATGTTCCTGTTCAGTGTACCATAAATAGAATAGAACAAAGACCCCTTGAGATACAGCATCTCTCTTGCGGGGGGCTGGCCACCCCCTGCCAGATGGATTCGGTTACTTTCCAAGAGGTCATTCCTCACGAGTTGCAAGACTCATTGGAGTTCTGAGGTTCGGAACCCCTTAAAAAGGGGCAGTCCCCAAGCTGCCAGTTGGAGTCTCACCCAGGAAGGGATGCCCTGCCTGAGACTTTTTTTCCAAACAGGACTCTGATCTGCAGCAAAGGGCCCCCCAGCCATGTGAGAGTTCAGATGTTGGGTTTTCCCCTAAGTTGGTGAGTGGTTGTATATACTTTCATTCTTTCCTATGTCTTTAATTAATTGCTTCTTTTTTGTGATTGCTTAATTGTTATAAGTCTTTAATATAACATGAAACTCATTTGATTGAATAAATCTGCCTTTGCATAGCATTTAAAGTTCTTGCCTCTTCCTTAGGAAAACATTTAATAAAAGTGCCTCTGCATAGCACTTAGAGTTTCTACCTTTTTTTTTTTTTTTTTGCAGAACAACCACATTTTGTTTAGCCATTCATTGCTTGATGGACATTTGGGTTGCTTCCATCTTTGGCCATGGTGAATAATGCTGCTATGAACATCAGTGTGTAAGTATCTGTTTGAGTCCCTGCTTTCAATTCTTTTCCAATTATGTTTTGAAACTCAACTGTTATTTACCATGTAGAGAAATAACCAATCATTTTTTAACAGAAGTAGGGAATAAAATAGTCATTCCATGATAAAATTGTTGGTCCATTTTTATCCCACATACCATACATCTATCAATAGAATATAATTCTCCACATATAACCACTTATATTCCATTTCCTCAAGTGACAAACTTACTAAACATAATTTTTCAAATTAAAATAAGCTAATCTTTAATTTTTATTATTGAATTTATATTTAAGTAGTAATAAATCCTTAACCTAATATTTATCACCTTCTTAACTTGCTTTCTTACATAATTACATTTTTTCCTCTTACATAATTTCCATTAATTTCTAAAAGAGATGTACATGCTGAAAAGACTTATAACTAATGGAATAGAAAGTAGATATGCACAGTAAGTAATTAGCCTATTTATTTGAATACCAATTCCATTCATAACTTAATCAGGAAAGTATGGTATTTCTAAATGTACTACAATCTTGCTCCAAACACATTTTTATTTACAGAGAAGAGTTTTTCCATACACCTTCCCCACAGTACTATTGGAAATGATTTCAGTTTTTATTTTAAAATATAACCAAGCATTTCCACTAATGCCCAGGTGTCAGATGGACAAAATAATAGTGACTTGCATTTACATCTCGCTTCTCAACTGTCAGTACATTTACTAGCTGTCAGTAAAAGAGAAAAATGAAAAAAAAATGACTGTCAGTTTTTAAAAAGAGCAAGAAATAGAAAGTCAGTAAATGTAGAAAAAATAATTTTGAAAATATTTTTACCTTTTCAGCAAGAGTTTCACTCTTGTCTGAAATGTGTAACTACATAATTTGAATTGTTTAATGCCTTAAAATTGTAGATTCTAGAAAAGACAGAAATGCATGTGTAAAAAGAATTTACTTTGAAACCACTATTTCCAAGCTAAGTTTAGGCTGATGCAAACATATTTGCCATTCACCTAGTCAAATAAAGGGATTCCAGAGCTTTGCAGCATTATTTGAATAGGGATCCTGGCTCAAATTATTAGATCTATATATCCCTTCATTTGACTTCCTTACATTTCCCCACCAGAATCACAATGAATTTAGCGTAACAGAAAAGTTGAGAATATAATCCATAATAATGAATGAATTCATACTTACAATTGTACCTCTTTCTGAACATAAAACCCAACTCTTAAAATTATTTTCCTCATCTAAATATTAAGAAATGGCAGCATTTTAAAAATTTCATATATTTTAAGTATGTAATTAATAGTTCAATAAAAATATTTTAAAATATATTAGTTAAATTATACTCATCTTGAAAGCTAAATATTCTTGAAATGAATAATTCTGCATGTAAAATGTGAAAAGAACTGAATGAACTGAATAATGAAAAATGAATGTTTACATAATTGTGGATATATTCCCTTGGTGTTTATTATCACATACCAAATTTGGAAAATATTAAGTTTATGTAAGCTGTAAGCATTCTCTCATCACTTGGGCGTTTTCCTGTATTATAGTGTTGCAACTGTTCATCAAGGAGAGCCTTTAAAATTAATCATTACTCATCTGATTTAATGGAATTAAAACTGGGTGAGTGCAAGTCATTTTTATTAAAATAATGAAATTGAATCATTAAAGCATTCTGTCTAGAGATAACAAGTGGGCTGACAAGAGGATCAGCTGTGAATGTATTTAAATATATATTTACACATGCAGTATTAGGGAAGGTAAAAACAGGATATGAAATAAACATTAGGCATCAACTCTAAGCTCACTGTCAAGAGTACGCCCAAGCTTCTAACCACAGAGTTCAGCTGAAGGTAACTATCTGTCAAATATAATCTGTGCAAGTGAATATGCTTAAGCTGGTGCTATGAATCAACCAAAATTGCTTTGGTCTTATTGACATTCAATTGCAAGAAGTTGCAGCTCATCCAGTCCAATAGACAGTCTGACAACACCAAGAGTGTTTCCAGTGACAGAAAGCTTTAAATATAGATGCAACTACCATCAAAATACACATGGAACTAAACTTTATGATCCTTCATAGTATCTTTTGAAATTGGTCAGTCAGTCATCAACTGGTCATAGCTGCCCCAAGATCACATCACATTCCTCTAACATCTGCCAGCTTGCTCAGTTAACAAACCATTATTAGTCTTTAAAAGGATAATGAATATAGATTTGATTGACTGTTAACATCTACCTGAACTAATATAAGAGCTTCTCTTGCATTGTGCTTAACCTCACTTCTTCACTTTGTAGATCTGCCTTTTACCTTTTCCTTCCATTTTCGCCTTGCCCACAATATATGTTAATAAATAATAACCAGGCATGCATGAAGAAATCCAGACGGTCAATTTTAAACAATGCCTCACAGATATTTTTTGACATGTAGTGAGTTCGCATAAGCACTGCATTATACCAACAAGAGAACTAAGGTGAGTGAGGTTAAGTGACTTAGAGTTATTTCCCCTTGAGCATTGTGAACTCTGAAGCAAACTCCACCGGTACCTATATGTTTTGTTCCCGATCTTAATCCTATATTGAACAAACCTTATCTCCATAGCTCTTCTGTCTGTGCATATTTTTAACCAAGAAAAATCTGCTGCATTCCAAACTGCTTGTAATTCTCTTCTCTCCTCACCTCTTTTAAATATATTCAAGCGCTCTGTGCCTTGATAGCCTCATCTGTACTTACCTCTTGGGTAGTTCATAAAATGATACACGTAAAACCAGATTGTTATATTAATTTCCAAAATGCTATGTAAGTACTGTTCTTTCCCTCTAAGACCTTGGAGCCCAAGACAAATGGTATTCTAAGGATAATCCTGTACAAGTATATAACTTTCTACTTTACAAAAAAATAAACCCAGAATATAGCAATTTCCTGGACTCTCATGCTGGTCCTTTCTTTAACAACATCTTTTATCTTCTCTCAGGGAATCTCCATTACTTTTCTCAATCATACCTGTATTATGAAGCTACAAGGAAATAAATTGTGATGCAATGTTAACTTTAAAAAGAAAAGAGGGGGAAACACACCCTAACCAAGAGGGCAGAGTGAGATGCTTCAGAGCTCAGCCTTCCCAAAGAAGTTCTGAACAAAGCAAGAATGGACAGAAACATCTTTCTCAAAGATGTAAAAAACAGTTAGAAGGCTGCAATCACACAGTGAGTGACAAATCAAGAAAAAGGCTGTGTAAAAGCAGTAGGATCTCTTGGCAACCTGACTGACTCCTCTCCCATCTCTCATCGGCTCAGTATGGAACTGGCCCATGCTTTCAGTATGGATCCCTGGTTACAGAAGGAGCAAAGTAACTCTTGTGAACTTACTGAGAGCTTCCAACTCTGGCCTGATCTGTCTGTTGGTCCTGAAGGGCTCGCCGTCCCAGAACTTGCCCTGTAGAACACAATTCATGGAATTCTACTGCAAAACACTGCAGGAGAGCAGTTAAATCATGCTGCCTGGGGCAAGGGATTGCTGGCTGTCGGACACACAGTAAAGTGCCTGGGACTGTGAGGAAACTGTCTCCTAAGGAAGAGGGGACATTCAAAGCAGTGAAAATGGGCCACATGCACATGCCCAAGAAAAGACACATGTGCAAAAAGGATCAGGGTGGCCCCTATGCTATGGTTTGGGGCTAGTCTCAAAACTCATTGTTCACTCTTCACATAAGTGGTCTGAAGTGATCTCCGAAAATTGTTCACTATTCACTTGACCCAGAAAACCCCATAAAATCATGCAAATCAAGAAAGTAAAGCTTTTATGTTCACTTTAAGAACACCCAAGAAACTACCTCAGCCATCGTGGTTTGCAGATTCAAAATGCCACCAAGTATCTGAAAGATGGCACCTTATAGAAGAAATGTGTGCCATTCCATCGTTACCATGGTGGCGTTGGTAGGTGTGCCCAGGCCAAACAGTGGGGCTGGACATAGGGTCAGTGGCCCAAAAAGAGTGCTGAATTTTTGTTGCACATGCTTACAAATGCAGCAAGCAATGCTTAACTTAAGGGTTTAGATGTAGATTCTCTGGTCATTGAGCACATCCAGGTGAACAAAGCCCCCAAGATGTGTCACAGAACTTATAGAACTCATGGTTGGATTAACCCATACATGAGCTTCCCCTGCCACATTGAGATGACCCTTACTGAAAAAGAACAAATTATTCCAAAACCAGAGGAGGAGGTTGCACAGAAGGAAAAGATATCTCAGAAGAAACTTAAGAAACAAAAACTTATGGCTCAGGAATAAACCCAGCATACAATAAATACAAAAAAAAAAGTTAAAGCAAAAAAAAAACAAACCTTATTGTATGGGGATAAACTCTGAAGGAGAGCACTTGAATGGGTCAATCTACAAAGAATGGGAAGGTATATTCTTTTTTTCTTCCTCCACCTCCTCCTCATTTTATTTTATTTTATTTTATTATTTCATTTTGGTAGCTCCTGGCAATTAAGGAAAAAGTCTGTTATAACGCTAGCTGGATACAAGCCTATGGAACAAATCCTGAGTCTAAATTTCAGTGATAACACATTGAAATGTCAAACTGTCCAGGTTTCAACAAAAGGTTAAAAAGCATACAAAGAAAGAGGAAGTAATGGCCCAGGCAAAGGAGAATATTAAAACCTTAGAAACCATCATTGAGAAGAACCAGACCTGGGACATACCAGACAAAGAATTTTTTAAAATGGTCCTAATTATGATCAAAGAGTTAAAGGAAAATATAGATAAAGAAGTCAAGGAAATCAGGAAAACATTAGATGAACAGAACACAAAAAGAACATCAATGGAGAGATGGATATTATGAAAAGGAATCAAACAGAGCTGAAGACTGCAGTAACAGAAATTTAAAATTCCCTAGAGGGAAGCAACAGCAGACTGGAGCTGGCAAAGGAAAGAATCAGTGAAGTTAAAGGTAAAATAATTGATATCTTTCAGTCTGAGAAGGAGGAAAAGAAAGATAAGTGAGCATAAGGAACCCGTGTAATGCCATCAAGCATACCAATATATGCATTGTGGGGTCCCAGAAGAAGAACAGAGAAAGGGGCAGAAAGAATATTCAAAGAAATAATAGCCAAAAACTTCCCAAATTTAATGAAAGTCATGAATATACACATCTAAAGAACTCCAAACAGGATAAACTCAAATAGACCCACATCACAGCATATCATAATCAAACAGGCCAAAGATAGAGAGAAATCTGAAAACCACAAGTGAGAAGCAATGTGTCACATGTAAGTGTCAATTTCACATCAGAAATCATGGAGGCAAGAAGGAAGAGGGATTGCGAATATTCTCGCTGTCCTGATTTTGTGATAATCAGGGTAGGCTAAACATTTGTTATATTAGAAACCATGCATGTGTCCCCAGACCTAGATTTTCTCCCTAGGTCTGGTTTTTAGAATGCTGGTGATAAACTAAGCCTGATTTATTATATGACCATCCTGTATGGGAAAAGACTAACTTTGGGTATCTTTGATCAACCTTAAGAGACATAGCAGGGGGATGGATGTGGCCTGGGTGGTTGGGAGCCCATCTCCCTTATGGAAGTACCTGGGTTCGATCTCCGGAACGTCCCGGTAAAAATAAAAAAAGAAAAATATAGAATGCACGTGGGTCACCAGGCCCCATGCGTGGGTGCGTCGTCAGGTCTCGTGAGCAGGTGAGCCATCAGGCCCTGTGTGCGGGTGC
>JAQZBX010044527.1:0-21333 GCA_029593785.1 Cabassous unicinctus
TGTGTGTGAGAAGCTGGCGCTCAACCCCTGAGCCACATTGACTCCCTATTCCTGTCCTTTGCAGTGTTTTTATTTTGCCGAATGCTTTTTCTGCATCTACAGAGATGATCATGTGATTTTTCTCTTTTGATCTGTTATGTGGTATTACGTTGATTGATTTTCTTATGTTGAACCATCCTTGCATACCAGGGATGAAACCCACTTGGTCACGGTGTATAATTCGTTTGATGTCTTGTTGAATATGATTAGCAAGTATTTTGTTGAGCAGTTTTGCATAGAGGTTCATTAGAGAGATTGGTCTATAGTTTTTCTTTTTTGAGGCATCTTTGGCTTTGGTATTAAGGTGATGTTGGCATCATAGAATGAGTTAGGCAATGTTCCCTCCACTTCTATTTTTTGGAAGAGTTTAAGCAGGATTGGTGTTAGTTTTTTCCAGAATGATTGGTAAAATTCACCTGTGAAGCCATCTGGTCCTGAGCTCAATGATATTTGGTATAATCACAGAGCTGTGCATTCATCACTTCAATCATTAGTAGAGCATTTTCAATATTTCAATAATAATAATAAACAAAAACCAGACAAACAGGAAAATTCCACACCTCTCAAGCTCTCTCTGTTTCCCCTGCTGTACATAGCTGCTATTTCTGGCTATTCTTGCACAATTATTTATTTGTTTATTAAGCAGTTTTATTGAGATATATTCACATACCATACGATCTATTCAAAGTATATTATCAATGGCTTTTAGTATAATCACAATGTTGTACATTCATCCTCTCAAATATTTTTTTTTATTTTATTTTTTTAAAGATTTATTTATTTATTTATCCCCCCCGACGCTTGTGCTCTCTGTGTCCATTTTGCTTTGCATTTTTCTGTGTCTGCTTGTCTCCCTTTGTTGGGTCATCTTGCTGCGTCAGCTCGCCACGCCACGCAGGCCGGCTTGCCTTCACCAGGAGGCCCCGGGAATCGAACCCGGGGCCTCCCATATGGTAAACGGGTGCCCAACCAATTGAGCCACAGCTGCTTCCCTCCTCTCAAAAATTTTAGAACAATTTCATTACTCCAGAAAGAAAGACTGCACACCCCTTAGCATTCCTTCCTCAGCCCTACATAACCACTAATCTAACTTCATCTTTATAAGTTGATTTATATTTACATTTTATATAATGGAATCATGCAATATGTAGAACTCTTGTGTCTGATCTCCTTCACTTAGCATAATGTTTTTTTTTGGTCTGATAGTAACATTTTGTAGTATTAACCTACATTTGTTCAGCTTCAAAGAAAAACGGACTTATATATGCAATTTTACTATATTCATATTTCACATAATATATATAACACAAAATATTTAGTTCATAATAGGGCAGCCATACAGTATTTGTCCTTTTGTGTCTGGCTTGCTTCACTCAGCATAATGTCCTCCAGGTTCATCCATGTTGCCATATGCTTTACGACTTCATTTCTTCTTACAGCTGCATAATATTCCATCGTGTGAATAGACCACAGTTTGTTTCATCTGTTGATGGACACCTGGGTTGTTTCCAGCTTTTGGCAATGGTGAATAATGCTGCTATGAACATCGGTGTGCAGATGTCTGTTCGTGTCACTGCTATCAGTTCTTCTGGGTATATACCCAGTAGTGGTATTGCAGGGTCACGTGGCAAGTCTATATTCAACTTCCTTAGGAACTGCCAGACAGTCCTCCATAGTGGCTGTACCATTCTGCATTCCCACCAACAGTGAAGAAGTGTTCCTATCTCTCCACATCCTCTCCAACACTTGTAGTTCTCTGTCTTTTTAATAGCGGCCAGTCTAATAGGTGTGACTGCTGCCTACCACAAGATCTTGAAGATGTTTTCTCACATTTTCTTCTAGAAGCTTTATGGTTGTTTTTATATTTAGGTCCTTGGTCCATTTTCAGTTAGTTTTTTATGAGGTGTGAAACAGGGGTCCTCTTTCTTCCTGTTGGGTATGGCTGTTCAGTTCATCCGGTACCATCTGTTGAATAGACTGCTCTGGCCCAGCTGGGTGGGCTTACCAGCCTTGCCAAAAATCACTTGCCTGTGGGTGTGAGGGTCTGTCTCTGAGCTCTCGATTCAGTTCCACTGGCCAGTCTGCCTTTACGCCAGTGCCGTGCTGCTTTACTGCTGTAGCTAAGTAATGTGCTTGGAAGTCAGGGAGAGAGTCCTCCAGCTTTGCCCTTCTTTTTAAGGCCATCCTCGCTATTCAGGGCCCCTTACCCATCCAAATGAATTTCATTATCAGCTTTCCAGTTTCTGCAAAAAAGGCTGTTGGCATTTTCACGGGGATTATGTTGAATCTGTAAATCAGTTTGGGTAGATTGACATCTTAACGATATTTAGTCTTCCAATCTATGAACACGGAACATCCTTCCATTTATTAAGTTGTCTTCGGTTTCATTTAGCAATGCTTTGTAGTTTTCTGAATACAGGTCCTTTATGTTCTTGGTTATGTTTATTCCTAAATATTTGATTGTTTTGGTCGCTATTATAAGTGGAATTTTTTTTTTCTGATTTCCTCCTCAGATTTCACATCAGTAGTGTACAGAAACGCTATTGATTTTTGTATATTAATCTTGTATCCTGCCACTTTGCTGAACTTGTCTACTAATTTTAGTAACTTTGTTGTAGATTTTTCAGGATTTTCTAGATATAGGATCATGTCATCAGTGAATAGTGAAAGTTTTACTCCTTCCTTTCCTATCTGGGTGCCTTTTATTTCTTTGTCTGGCCTACTTGCTCTAGCTAGAACCTCCAGCACAATGTTGAGTAACAGTGGTGACAGTGGGCGTCCTTGTCTTGTTCCTGATCTCACAGGAAAGCTCTCAGTCTTTCACCATTGAGTACAATGCTAGCTGTAGGCTTTTCATACAAGCACTTTACCATATTGGGAGAGCTTCCTTCTATTCCTATATTTTGGGGTGTTTTATATCAGGGAAAGGTGCTGTATTTTATTAAATGCCTTTTCTGCATCAATAGAGGGGATCATATGATTTTTCTTTTTCAATTTATCAATGTGGTTTATTATACTAATTGATTTTCTTGTGTTGAACCACCCTTGCATATATGGGATAAAACCCACTTGATTGTGGTGTATAATTCTTTTAATGTGCTTTTGGATTCGGTTTGCAAGTATTTTGTCGGGGATTTTTGCATCTATATTCATTAGAGATATTGGTCTGTAATTTTCTTTTTTCATGGTATCTTTATTGGGTTTCTGTATTAGAGTGATGTTGGCTTCATAGAATGAATTTGGTAGCATTCTTTCCTGTTCAATTTTTTGGAAGAGCTTGAGCAAAATTGGTATTAGATTGGCTTTGAATGACTGGTAGAATTCACCTGTGAAGCCGTCTGGTCCCGGGCTTTTCACCTTTAGGAGGTTTTTGATGACTGTTTCGATCTCTTCACTTGTGACTGGTTTGTTGCGGTCTCTGTTTCTTCTAGGTTCAGTATAGGTGGTTTGTGTGTTTCTAGGAATTTGCCCATCTCATCTACATTTTCTAGTTTTTTGACATACAGCTGTTCATAGTATCCTCTTATCTATCTTATTTCTGTGAGTTCAGTGGTAACATCCTCTCATTTCTGGTTTTATTTATTTGCATCTTCTCTCTTTTTTTCTTTGTCAGTTTAGCTAAGGGTTTGTCGATTTTGTTGATCTTCCCAGAGAACCAACTTTTGGTTTTGTTGGTTTTCTGATGTTTTTAAGTTCTCGACTTCATTTATTTCTGTTCAGATCTTTACTATTCCTTTCCTTCAGCTTTGGTTTGCTGTTCTTTTTCTAGTTCTTCCAGGTGTGCAGTTATGTCTCAATTTTAGCTCTTCTTTTTTAATGTAAGCATTGAGGGCTATAAATTTCCCTCTCAGTACTGTCTTTGTGGTGTCCCATAGGTTTTGATATGTTGAATTCTCATTTTCATTCATCTCAGGATATTTGCTGAATTCTCTTGTAATTTCTTCTTTGACCCACTGATTATTTAAATTTGTTTCATCTCCATTTATTTATGAATTTTACTTTTTTCTGTCCATTATTGATTTCCAGCCTTATTCCATTATGATCAGAGAAAGTGTTTTGTATAATTTCAGTCTTTAAATTTTCTGAGACTCGTCTTGTGACCCTACATATGATGTATCTTGGAGATGATCAATGAGCACTTGAAAGAAAATATATCCTGCTGTTTTGGGGTGCAATGCTCTGCAGATGTCTGTTAGGTCTAGTTCATTTATCGTATTATTCAAGCTCTCTGTGTCTTTATCCTCTGTCCAGATGTTCTGTCCATTACTGAGAGTGGTCTATTGAAGCCTCCAACTATTAGTGTCATAGATATTTAGAATAGTTGTTTCTTCTTGTTGAATTGCCCCTTTCATTAATGTATAATGACCTTCTTCATCTCTTATAACAGTTTTGCATTTAAAATCTGTTTTTTCTGCTATTAGTATCACTATTCCAGCTCTTTTTTGGTTCCTATTTGTGAGGAATGTCTTTTTCCAACCTTTCACTGTTAACCTGTTTTTGTCCTTAGGTCTTAGGAGAGAGTCTCTTGTAGGCAACATATTGATGGCTCACATTTTTTTATCCATTCAGTGAGTCTGTGTCCTTTGATTGGGAGTTCAAGCCACCAGCATTCAATGTTGCTGCCTTAGAGGCATTACTTACTTCACCCGTTTTGACTTTTTGGCTTTTTGTTGTCATATTGTACTGATGTCCATCTTTTTACCATGTAATTTACCCTTTCTAATAATCTTCATTTCTGCACTCTTCAGCAAGGGTCTCATTCTTGTTTTTTCCTCTCAGGCTGCAGCACTCCCTTTAATATCTCTTGTAATTCTGGTCTTTTGGTAACATGTTCTATCAGTTTTTGTTTGTCTGTGAAGACTTTGAGTTCCCCTGGATACAGAATTCTTGGCTGGCAGTTTTTCTCTTTCGGTACCTTAAATATATCACGCCACTTTCTCCTCTCCTCCATGGTTTCTGATGAGAGGTCGGCACTTACTCTCATCGAGTTTCCCTTGTATGTGATGCTTTGCTTTTCTCTTGCTGCTTTCAGAATCCTCTCTTTATCTCTGATATTTGTCATTCTGAATAGTAGGTGTCTCGGGGTGGGTCTATTTGGATTTATTCTGTTTGGGGTGTGTTGTCTTTCTTGGATATTGATATTTATGTCTTTCATAAGGGTAGGGAAGTTTTCAGTCATTATTTCCTCAAAGTTCTTTCTGTCCCTTTGCCATTTTATTCTCTTTCTGGGATGTTGATAATGCACATGTTTTTGCATTTCACGTTGTCATTCAGTTCCCTGAAGAGTTCTCTTCTCTTTCTGTTCTCCTCTCTTTTCCAGTTCAGGTGTTCTGACTTCAGAATCACTAATACTGTCTTCGACTAATTCAAATCTGCTCTTATGTGCCTCTAATGTATTTTTAATCTCATCCATCATGTCTTTCGTTCCCATAAGGTCTGTTACTTTTCTTTGCAGACTTTCAAGTTGTGCTTTATGCTCACCCAGAGGCTTCTTATTAACCTTTATCTCTTTAGTCATATTTTCTTTGAATTCTTTGAATTGATTTAGGAGAGTTGGTGATTTTCACTGATTGTCTCAAATCCTGTATCTCTTCAGGACATTTGGCTTGTTCCTCTGGCTGGGCCATCTCCTCCTGTTTCCTGGTATGGCTTGTAATTTTTTGCTGATGTCTAGGCATCTGAATATGTTGGTTAAATTACTCTGACAGCCAGTTTCTCTCTCTTGCCTATTGTTATTATTTTTCACAGCTCTTCTTTGATATTTGGGTCAACTTATCCTAAGTCTTTAACTTTGCCCAGCTTAAGTTATCCAAATCATGCCAGGGTCTCCCTAATGGGGCACAGATTTTCTCCCAGAAGTTAGAGAACAGAGATCCAAGTGCAGTTTTCGTCCGTACAATTTCCAGACTGGCCAGTAGATGGTGCTCGCCGGCGCACCTTTCCACGGAGGTGTCTCTCTCTCCATTCTCCTGTGTTTTCGTTTGGCCAGAGCCAAGCTCAAAGCGGGCTCTGCTGGCTGAATTCACTGAAGGAAAGTCCCCCGACTGCCCCTTCCTTTTCCCTTGAAACAGCTGATGGGGAGGAAGACGTCTGCTTCCCTCTCGGCCACCTGCCGTGAGCCTGGGGTTTTACCCCAGCTCAGCGTCTTGGGGGTGCAGGAGGGGAGCCCTCCCCGGCCACCGCGGGGACTTGGTAGCGCAGGTTTGTTGTTTTGGTCTTCGTCTCTGTCCCTCACCCTCCTGGCAGCTGTGCAGCACTGTCCTGCTCTGCTGACCCCCCAAAGCAGGGCCTTCAGGCAGCTTTTGGCTCTTTCTCCGTTGTTTTTGTGAGAGAGCTGGGCTTTGCCTGCTAACCCTGTACCGTCTTCCCACAATCCTCCCTATCCCATAGGTTTTGTTTCTTTTTGAAAAGATTTATCTATTTATTTACTTTTATCCAATTTTAAGCCCTCACCCCGCCCCCCCATATTTGCTGTTTTGTGTCCATTTGCTGGGCAGTTCTCTGTGTCTGTTTCCTGCCCTCTCTTCTCATCCTTCTCCACCTGTCTTCACCGGGATTCAATCCTGGGAACTTCCGATGTGGGAGAGAGGCATTCTGCCACCTGCGCCACCTTAGATCCTTCCCAAAGGTTTTGATACATTGCAACCTCATTTTCTTTCGTTTCAAGGTAGTTTCTGATTTCTTTTGTAATTTCCTCCTTGACCCACCATATTTCTAAGAGTGTGCTGTTTAACTTCCATATCTTTGTGCCTAATCTGGTTCTCTGCCCCTTATTAATTTCAAGCTTCATTCCACTATGTTCTGAGAAATTACTTTGTATAAGCTCAGTCTTTCTGAATTCCTTGAGAGTTGTTCTGTGGCTTAGCCTGTGGTGTATCCTGGAGAATGACCATGTGCCCTCGAGAAGAACGTAAATCCCACTGTGTCTGGGTGTAGTGTTCTGCATATGCCTATTAGGTCTACATCCTCTAGAGTATTTCTCAAGGTCTTTGTCTTCTTATTGATTCTCTGCCAAGATGTTGTGTCTGATGGTGATAATGGTGTATTAAAGTCCCCACTATAATTGTAGAGGCATCTGCTTCTCCACTTAGTTTTTCGAGAGTTTGCCTCAGTATTTTGAGGCGCCCTGGTTAGGTGCATAAATGTTTATGATTGTTCTCTCTTCTTGGAAGATTACCCCTTTTTAAAATATATAGTGTCCTTTGTCTCCTACAGTAGTTTTGCATTTAAAGATTATTCTGTCCAATATTAGTATAGCTACTTCTGCCCGATGTTGGTTATTGTTTGCTTGTAAAATCGTTTTCCAGCCATTCACTTTCAGCCTCCTTGCAGCCCTAGGTCTAAGGTGGGTTTCTTGTAGACAGCATATGGATGGGTCATATTTCCTCATCCATTCTGCCAATCTGTGTCTCTTGACTGGAGAGTTTAATTCATCGACATTCAGTGTTATTACTGTCGAGGCATTACTTACCCTAGCCATATTTTCTTTAGATTTACATATGTCATATGTTATTTTTATTTCTCTTTTTATCTTTTTAGTTGTTCTTATCAATAATCTTCCTTCCTACACTCTCCTCCAACTCTCTCTCTCCTGTTTTTTTTTTCTTTCAACCCGCAAAACTCCCTTTAGTATTTCTTGAAGGGCAGGTTTCTTATTGATACACTCTCTTGATTTCTGTTTATCTGAATATTTTGAACTCTCCCTCTTTTTTGAATGCCAGCTTTGCTGGATACAGACTTCTTGGCTGGAAGTTTTTTCTTTTAGCACCTTAACTATGTCATACCACTGCCTTCTCGCCACTGTAGTTTCAGATGAGAAATTAGCACTCAATCTTATGAGCTTCCCTTGTATGTGATGGATCTCTTTTCTCTTGCTGCTTTCAGTGTTCTCTCTTTGTCTTAAGCATTGGACAATTTGGTAAGTGTGTGTCTAGGGGAAGGCCTGTTTGGATTTCTACTGTTTGGAGTGTGCTGCGCTTCCTGGACATGTACGTCCGTGTCCCTCAAAAGCAGGGGTTCCTAATCTTTTTTGTTCCATAGACCCCTTTACCAGTCAGGTGAAAACCACAGACCCTTACTAAGTCCACTCTACGCTGTGTATTATTTAATAAATATGTCACACCCACACCAACACGTCCCCAGAAGAATAATGTGTTTTTTTGAAGGTCAGTTCAAGCTCACGGACCCCTGGTTAAGAAGCCCTGCTCAAAAGAGTTGGGAAGTTTTCAGGCATCATTTCCTCCAGCACGCCTTCTGCCCCCTTTCCCCTCTCTTCTCCCTCTGGGATGCCTGTAATGCGTATGTTTTAGCATTCCATGTTGTCATTCACTTCCCTGAGTCCCTCTTTTCATCTGCTTGTTCTACTCTCTGTGCAGTATCAGATGTGCTGTCTTCAGCGTCACTGATTCTTTCTCCTGCCTGCTCAAATCTGCTGCTCTGTCCTGCTGGCATGTGTTTGATTCCTTGCACTGTGCATTCATCACCGTCATACCCGTTATCTTTTCATGTATGTTTTCAGTTTCTGCAGTATGTTCTCCCAGTGTCCTAATAGCCCTAACCTCTTCCTTCACTTCACTAAGTAGGTTCATGCTACTTGTTTGGGCATCTCTGATCAGTTGTGCCATGTTCTGCATCTCCTCCTGTGTTTCAGTTTGTTCTTTAGACTGTTTCTTAGTTCAGCTTTTAATTTTTCGTTGGTGTCCAAGCATCTGTTTGTCTTGATGGGCTTATTCAGATGGTTAGTTTCTCTTTCTACACTAGGGCTTTATTTGCTTTGTGTTAAGTTTACTCTTTGACACTTGGTTGTCCGTGTTTCCCTGAAAAAATTTTAAGACCATAGAAAAGGATAGAAAAAGAGGGGAAATATAATTGTAATAATTAAAAAGGAAGTATTAAAGAGCCAGGAAAAAAAAATAATAGCGAAATCATAAAAAGTACAAAGGTTTAAGAGTAAAAAAGGCGGAATAAAAAAATGAAGAAAAATGAAGCTAGAAAAAAAGATGTAGTAATATAAAAGATGGGGAAAATGAGAAAATAAGAGAAAAAAAATCAAGACCAAACAAGAGAATGTGGAATGAAAGAAAAGTAATGGGAGAGGGAAAAATGAAAGGAAGAATAGTGATAAACAAACTAAGGAGAAAAAAAAAAAGAAAACAACCCAGGACAAGCAGGCTTCTCTCTTGGGCCACTAGGAACCAGTGATTATCAGTCAGCCACCCTGCAGCCTACCCTCCACAGGTAAGGTACCTGGTTTTAGAGAATAGAATAAAGAATTTTAAAAAATAACAATAAATATAAAATACCAGATGACAAAACCTTAAAAAAAATCTCTGTCTGTGCCCTGTCACAAGGTGCCAGCTGGGTGCCTGACCACCTGTGCACCTGCCGGCTCACTCTCTGGAATTCTTCGCTTAAGCAGTGCCGGGGGATTGAACCAGGGCCCCGGCGGGTGTGAGGCAGGTGTCCATCCGCAGGCTTCCGGAAGCTTCTCTGCCTCTCTGCTGGCTTCCTCCTGTCCAGGGCTGTCAGCCTGCCCCTGCCTGGCCTAGGCCCTCTCTCCCAGGGCAGGTGGGCATGCAGCTGCCTCTCCTGGGGCAGCAGCGGTCCTGGCTGGGGCCTCTCGCGCCCTCTCTGCCTTCCCCCTTCCACCCCTCTCTCTCTGACTTGGCTTGGTGCTGGTCCCACACTTACTTGCCCTTCGGCTCCCCCGTGAGTAGGTCTCTTTCTTCCCCAACTTGCCGCGCTGGCTGCAGCCGGGAGTCTAAGGGGTATCTGCTGGCCAGACTCCCTGAAGAGGAGCCACTCTCCACCCTCCAGCAGCCCCCTTCTCCCGGGGGGAGGACCTCCTTCTCCTCCCAGCTGGCTGCGCTGAGCCGGGGGTTTTACGGAGGCTGCTCGCCTTGGGGGTGGGGTGTACGTGCCGTCCCAGCCACAGGGGCGAGTAACTCATGGTCCTCCTTGGCCTCTTTGTCGCTGTCTCTCTCCCTCCTGGATGGTGTGCAGCTGTCTCCAGGTCTGCACATCCCCAGAGCAGCTCAGCTGCTCCACGGCCATCTCCCAGGAGTCTGCCTCTTGAGTGCTCTCTCTGCGCCTTTCTCTTTCCCTCTTCTGGGCTCCCGTGACGCATCTGTCGGTTCGCTTGATGGTGTCCCTGGGTCGCTCGGGCTCTGGCCACTTTCCTTCGTTCTTTCCTCTTTCTGCTCAGACTGGGTGACTTCAGTTGTCTTATCTTCAGGCTCACTGATTCTTTGTCCTGCCAGCTCAATGTACTGTTGAGCCCCTTTAGGGAGCTTTTAATTCCTGTTACTGTTTTCTTCAACTCTGTTTGGATCCTTTCCAGAATTTCCACCTCTCTATTGATATTCTCTTTGTGTTCATCTTTTTCCTCATCTCCTTTATTTTTTTGTCCATGTTTTCCTTTAGCTACTTGAGCATATTTAGGACTGTTGTTTTTTTTTTAAGTTTGGTATGTCCTTGGTCTGGTCCTCCTCATTGATGATTTCTGATATTTTAATCTGCTCCTTTGCCTGGGCCATCGCTTCCTGTTTCTTTGTATGTTTTATAATCTTTTGTTGAAACCTGGACATTTTGATATTTTAATGTGTTATATCTGGAACGTAGACTCCAGAGCATCAGTTCCTTAAGCTTGTATCCACTAGTGTTATGACAGAGATTGTGGTGAATGCCAGGATCTCACGAAGCAAAAGGGAAAAAAGGAAAGGGGAAGCACCATTCCCAGTCTGTGCAGATATGCGTGAGGGTGCTTCTTCAGAGCAGACCCGTACAACGAGTTTAGAGAATAGCCTGAGGCAAAACTGTATGGGCCGCCCTGGTCTTTCCTGGCTGTGCACATGTGGCCCTAGGAATTCCCTGTTTACACAGGTCCAAACATCCCCTCTTGTCTAGGAAACGGTTTGCTCACGGTCCAGACTCTGCGCTGTAAGTCCTACAGCCAGATGACCTTTGCCCCGGAAGCTGCAGTTGGAGCGCTTTCCCACAGCGTTCTGTAGGCGAGCTCAGCGAGCCGCCTTCTGCACGAGGGGCAAGCTCAGGGACAGTGAGCACGCGCGTCCTGGCTCACCGGACAGGTTGGGCCAGGCACACACCCACCCTCACGAGCCCGGGCCAGGGATCTGTGCTGGGAGCGTGGACCAGCTATGCGTGGGCCAGCGCCCCACCAGGGCACCGCGAGATCCTCCTGCTTTTAAGCTGCCTTTCCTTGATTTGGCACCCGCTGTGTCTCTGCAGTCCTCCACCTGTTTCCTGGGGCTCCGAGAAGGGTGATGCTGCCAGTTCTTGCAGGCTGTTCAGAGCCTCTGTGGGAAGGCAGAGCCCTGGAGCGCCTCCCTCCACCACCCTGGGGACAGGGCCTGCTGCTTTCTTTTTGACCATTTCTACTTCTGTACTAAGATCTCTCCAGCCTCTTCGTTCTTTACAAGTGTGGTTTCCTCTACCTCGCTGAGCCCAGTCATAATGGCAGCTGTTTGTCCTTGTCTGATAGTTCCAACCTCTGCGTCATCTTGGGATTGCGCCCAGGCACCGTCTTTTCCCTTGTGAATGGGTCATGCTTCCTGGTTCTTTGTATGTTGACTCTTGTAGTAACGTGTCTTGACCATTGTGAACGCTACGTTTTGGAGACTGGATTTTGTTATATTCCTCCAAAGAGTGTCGATGTCTTTGTTTTCGCCATTAACTGGGGCGGCCTCACGCCGCAAGCCCTCAGCTGTGGCGGGCAGAAGCGAGAGTCAGCCTGAGACTCGGGGCAATTCGTCACGGAACTTGGGGCTCCTGACCTCTGCCCCTGCCTTTCCGGATCCCCCCGCACCCTCCCTGGCCGTGGTTGCCCTGGTGCGTTCAGGCCACCCCACGCTGGGCTGCCGTCTGCCCGCAGGCTGGGGCTGTCAAAGCCGTAAACTCGCATGTGATGGTCTCTCCCGCCAGGTCTCAACGCTTCTCCCAAGCCTGCTGCCGTGGTTCACCCTGAGGCCTCAGGTGGCTGCGTGCCCCGTCCTGAGCGTGCAGGTGTTCCCCGCGGGACGGCCGGCTGCTGGGGTGTCCTGCCTTTCCAGAGGCAGGACTGCGGGCTTCGCTGCAGCCACTGGCCCTCCCCTTGGCCCCGCCCCCGTCGCGCGGTCATGGACGTCAGGAAGGTGTGTGGTTGGGTGGCGGACGCTGGAAACAACCTGCCCCTCACCCTTTGCTCTCTCCTTTCACTCAGCCCGACCCCTTCGAGTCCAGCGACCCTTTCTCATCCTCCAGCATCTCCTCCAAAGGATCAGGTGAGGCCCCTGCTCGTTTTTCTCCCTGAGCCTCCCGTGGGTGGCTGGGGCGCCGCCCAGTTAGTACTCTTGTGCCAAAGCTGGTATGCCCACGGCGGCTCCCAGAGATGCCTGAGACGGGCCCCAGCCGTGTCCCCTGGCCGCTGTTTCTCCCGAGCGAGAGCCGGCGTCTTCCTGGAAAGCACCTTGGGCAGCAGGAATTCCGCAGCGACACCCCAGTCACTAGCTGCTGTCTCACCAGTTCCTCTTTATAAGTCTTTGGGACTCGTCTTTGGGATCTTTTCCAAAAAGAATCCAAAGATTGGTGGAGTGTCCTGGTGTGTCCCGGGGGCCATGTGTTTGAAGGAACCTCCCCTCTCGCAGTGAAGCCTACAGCGCATTCTGGAAGCTTCCTTGCTGCCACCATCCTGCCTGGCAGCCTGTGCGCTTTGGCCAGCCGAGTTTGACTTCATAGGTGGGCGTGTCCATCAGCTTCTCTAGGCAAATTGTTCTCCCAAAGATGAAATCTCAGCAGCCCTCCCGTGGGTGGCGGCTGGCCGCGGGCTTCAGCAGGGAACGCGGCACGGGCCTGACGTGCACACTCGGGGCCCGGTGGCTTGGGCTCCTCCAGAGCCGCGAGCCAGAGCGGGCCTCGCCAAGCGCCGTCCCTCAGGGCCCGTCTCGGCAAACGCTGACAAGCTGCCCGGGAGCACCCTGGGAGGCGTGTTGCTGCAGGCCTGTGACTCGGACTTTGTTGTGCCGGTTGCAGACCCCTTCGGAGCCTTAGACCCCTTCGGAAGCGGGTCCTTCCCCAGC
The DNA here is from genome assembly GCA_029593785.1 of Cabassous unicinctus. NCBI lineage: Eukaryota > Metazoa > Chordata > Mammalia > Cingulata > Chlamyphoridae > Cabassous > Cabassous unicinctus. The sequence goes on from JAQZBX010044527.1 coordinate 13,113, forward strand.
ACCGAGGGCTTTGCCGACTTCAGCCAGATGCCCAAGGTAAGGCCCCTCCCACGGAGCCCCGCCTCCACCAGGACGCATCCTGGGATCACGGGGCGCTGCTGGGTGAGACATTTCACGTCACGTACGCCCCTCCTTCGCGCTTTCCAGATGCAGAAATGTGCCATCGCGGGAGGGCATGGCGAGGAGGGCAGGGTCTTGGAAGCCCCGCGCCTGCAAGTGGACCTTCCTTTCTGCCTAAGGAAGCCGCAGGGCTCTTGTGGAGCCCCCGCCAGTGCCGGCCATCAGTCTCGGGCGACATGGTCGTCCCTGTGGCTGCACATGGGGCTGCTGGACCCAGGTGCTGTGGGGAGAGCAGAGAGCGAGTGCCCTGGGCCGCCGTGGGGCCTTGCGCAGCGCTCACAGGGTGCAGAAGCTGAGTTTTGGCTCCAGCAGACACACAGGTGGAGAGGAGAGCAAGCTGCCCAGGGGAGAACAGCCGCGGGCGACTTTGGCTGGACGGCTCGTCCGTCGACGTGGTCACGTCGCTGCTGACTCTGGGGACTCTGGGCCGCTGTGCCTGGGGAATCGGTAGATAAGGCGCAAACCCGCTGTCAAGAAGGGACAGTGGGAGCCCATCATCCCGGAGCTGAGTTCCAGCAGAAGCTGCCAGAATGGAAAAACCGGGCATGGGCAGGCGTGAGGACCCGCCGTTGCTTTAGAGCTTCCAGCGCCTCCGCTCTTACCCGTGAGCAGCGTTTGTTCGACAGAAGCGGAGACGAGAAGGCCTGGGTGCGCCCACTCTCTCGGCCTCTCGCCTGCTCTCCCTGCCGCCTTGCGTGCGCCGTCCACGGCCGCCCCGAGTCAGGAGAGGGTGGGACCCCTTCTCACCCATGGAGCCCCTTGCGCCCTGGCCACATGGCCGTGAGCACCCGCCTTGGTTTGTTCTCTTGGGTCTTGCCGAGTGCCTGCCATGGCCCAGCACGGCCGTGGCCAGGGGGCGTGGCTGCGTGTGCACTCAGAGCTCCTGTCCTCGTGGCAGGGGGCAGGCAGGCCCGTGAGCCCCTGGCTGGATGGCAGGGCCCAGAGGGCTCTCGTGTGGGGCCGTGTGGGTGGCGGACAGGACGTGTCCAGGCTGGACCCCGGCGGCCCCTCCTGCCCGTGCTGCCCACCCAGGACGCGCCGCCTCCTGCGTGCCGGCCCGGCTGGCAGAGCGGGGCCCAGAGCTCTGCGGTTGCCGGCAGCTTGTGGCTGACAGTGGTGGCAGTGTGGGATCGCGGCCCACAGCTTCCGAGAAGCCCGTGAGATTCACTGAAGGGTTTCAAAGAAGTGGGCGGGTGCCGACGGTAGGCGAGTGCGGGGCCCTGGCGGAGGCAGCGCTCGTCCGGCCACGCGCGGGGAGGCCTGGCCCTTGGCGCCAAGCCCCGGCCCTGGGGCCCCATGTCTGGGCTCGGCCACACGGGTGGGCTGCGCCCTCAGGGACAGAAGTGCCCCGGGGCCCCTGCCCTCAGCCTCCACCCTGCCCCGCGGCAGGAAGCTGCCGCCTTGAGCTAGAAGACGCTGCTCGGGCCGACTGGGGACTCGTAGCTTCCAGGAAGGGGTGCAGGCTCGACGCCAGCTGTCAGCGGCGGCCCCCTCCCTGCAGGAGAATGTCCTTGGGCGGGGGCTCCGGAGACCTCGCCTCCACCTGCCCACCTTGGCGCGAGGGAGCGAGGCGAGGAGCGCCCATTCGGCTCCCAAGGACTCAGTTTACCTTGGCTGCCCAGGCAGCCCCGTGAGCCTGCTCTGGCCCCTCCCCCGCGAGAGCCGCGCCCCCCCGCACCCGCGCCGCTGGTGTGTGGTGCGTGGCCAGGCCGTGCCCGCGCGTGTGCTCCTGGGGTGCTGGGGTTCTCGAGCCCGGCCGGGAAAGCGGCCCCCAGTGCCCCGCGAGCCCCACTTCACGCTGCAGCTCTGTTTTCCCCGCAGGCCACCCTTTTGTTTTTCAAGAACACTGTGTGTATAAATAAAACGCTGAAGGAAATGAAAGTAACGCGGCGGGAGGGTGGCTTTTTCTGGGTTTTGGTTTTTTTCACATCGCCAGCTTCTCCTCCTCTGATCGAGGTGGGGAGGCACCGCCTGGGGGCCGTTCTGCTGCTGAGCGCCGGTGCCCCTGCGTGGCGCTAAAGCCAAGCCACGCTCCGCAGGGACTCCGGGAGGTTCCCTCGGGAGAGCTCCAGGCCTGCACTTCGAAGGTGTTTTTTAGCTTTTTGCTCAGAAGAGGTTTTTCTAGGCAGCACCTAAAGTCAATTACGTTACCTTGGTTTAAAAACAGATTCCCCGAAAGAGATTTCTGAGAGCACCTGAGAATAAAAACAAGAGCCCAGCTTGACCGTTTCCCCATTGCCCCCGTCCCCAGACTGCTTGGCAGGGCTGGCTCTCCGCCCGTCTCCACCTGCTCCTTCCTGACGCTCGGCCGTCATGTTTAGGGCTGTTTCTCAAAGCTTCGAGCTGCTTGCTTTGGAGCGGCTCTTTAAAGCCTGAGCCCAGGTCAGTTCCCCCTCACAGCTCCTTTTCATTGTAGCTTTTCTCCCTTTATTTCTGTTTTTAAGCCGACTGCGCCGTTGCCCTGCCTGGAGAAGCACTAACGGTTTTCCCGAAACCTTCCTAAAAATAGCAGCTTTACTTGGAGCTGAAGCCTGGGTAGGAAAGAATTGAGTCTCAAAGGAAACTTGCTGGGACATTTGCAGTTGTGGCAACTGGGATTTGGGAACGATGCACAAACCTCCTGGAGTTAGAAACTGGACCAGCCGCCCTCGTCGGGGCCGGGGCAATCGGCTCCGTCCAGGTCCTCCCGCAGCGGAGGCAGCTGACCAGCACAGCGGTGCCCTCGCGGGGCGCAGGATCGTGCAGTGGCCAGGCTCAGAGCCGAGCAGGGCCGCCGACCAGGAGCTGGACGCTCCGGTTGCACAGCTCCCGGGGTACCCCAGAGGGGAAAGCGGCTGCGGCTGTCTCCCCGGGCACAGGGCCCCCAGGTCCCCAGCCCCTGCCCAGGGCGTCCTGACTCTCCCACTCTTCAGGCCCCTCACCCCGGACAGGCACCTCCCCACACCCCTGGCCCGGGACGGGGGCCCGTGGGGGTCTCGGGGCGTGCCGTGCCACCCAAGCGGCTCCCGTCGCTGCCTGCCCGTCTCGGCTTTGTGAAAACCACGGGGCTCTGGCGTCCAGGCTCTTCCCCACCCCACGTCCTTCTTTCCCTAAACCACCTGCCAAGGACCGCGCCCCAGACGCCCCTCGACCCTCGCGACGCCCCTCTCGGACGTCTCTGCAGATGCACAGCGCGGCAGGAACGCGGTGTCGGCCGCACACGGGGACGTTTGCAGTCTCGTGGGTACAGGAATTCTGGCTGTGCCCGACCACTAGGGCTGACCACAGCTGCTGTCCAGGCGTCTGCTGACAGCCCTTGTCATTTGACAAATGGGGAAACTGAGGCGCAGAGTGGTTGGGGGTCCAGCTCGCCCACTCCCACTGTGCGCTAGGGCCCGGCCAGGCAGGCGAGCTGGGGGCCTGAGCAGCTGCTGGGTGGGAGCCCGCCTCACCCCAGCCCCCAGAACCTCTGCCCCGAGCTCCCAGCGGGCCCTGGGGCTCTAGGCGGAGTCCAGCCTACCCAAAGTAGGTCTGGGGGCATTGCGGGCCCCGCCCATCATCAGGCCCTCTCCTCACAGGCTGGAGGATGGGTTCGTGCCCTCGTCCTGGGCGGGCGGTTCTGCCCGAGGGTGGGCTCCCAGGCCCGCTGTGAAGAAGTGGGGTGCACGGGTGCCAGGGAAGGCTCTACACGGACCCCAAAGGTGGAGCACAGCGCAGTGGGCAGGCCGGCGGGGTGGGACGGCTGTGCCCCACAGGGGGAGGGGTCGTTCCTGCAGAGACCCCCGTGGTCGGGCTGGGCTCTCCTCCCGCCGTGGGCGCGGTTCCGGGTCCTGGGTGGGCGGAGATGACCCCACAGGCTTCCTGCTCTCCCCCCCCCTTTTTTCATTTTAAATAAAGTTTTATTGAAACCTGTCATTCATACAGGAACACCCGTGAACAGTAAGTGTATAGTAAACCTGTGAACTCCTAAGACAAATCTGCATGTCCTCCGACAGGGCTCCCGCGCGTCTCCCCACCACCACCACCCTGCTGCTGGAGAGGGCGTCGTGAAGGCGTCGCTGCTAACTGCAGCCTGAATCTTGCATCTGGTGTCTTTCCCCCAGCCCACACGGGTATAGTTCTGTTGTTCTAGACTACACAGAACTTACGCAAGCTGTGCAGTCAGTGGCATTTGGCGGAATCGCGGAGCTGTGCGTTCGTCGCAGCAGCCAACGTTAGAGCGTTTTCATTACTCCAAATAAAAAAGCAAGAACAAGCACAAACACCCTGCCCCTTGGCGTCACCCCCCAGGCTCCCCGGCCTTCCCCTCCGCGCAGAGCCCTAAGCTGGCTCCAGCTCTGCGCTCACCTGTGCTGCTGTTCCGCATAGCTGGAGTCACGCAATGCATAGCCCTTTGCTCTAGTTCCCTCCGCCTGACGGGCCGCTTCCTCTCACCGCCGACGGGAGGTCACCACCACGCTGCCGTGCGCTGCTGCCCGTGGCTCGCTTGGCTGTGTCCCTGCCCCCGCATCACCCTGGTCTTAACCTCTTGTAGCGTTAACACGCTCCCCTTTGCCATCTGCCGGGGACACCAGCCAGCACCCCCTCCCTGCCCCTCCCTGCCCCGCTGGCCCCCTCCTCGTGCCGTTGAAGGACGCGGGTCCCTTGGTTCGTGTCGGCCGCATGTGGCGCCACCCCACATCCACTCAGCCGTCTCCAGTTCGGTCAAAGCGAGCTGCAGTTGGGCCACTGCTCCTCCCCCAGCAGAAGGCGTCTTGCCCCCCTGAAGCCCAGGCCCCCGTGTCACCCCTTCCCTGGGACCTGCTCGCCGTCTGCCCACTTGGTGGGGGTGCAGAGCCCCCTGGGGGCCTGACATGTAAACCAGCTGTTGCCGTGATGCGGGCTCGGCCAACAGGTGGGCGCTGGGTTACCTGGGAGAGACCTGGAGCAGGCCACCATCGGGCAGGGGTCCTGGAGAGCCGGCCCGGGCAGGGGACCCCGTGTGTGAAGGGCTGAGCCGGGGCCGCGGCGGGGGCTGCTGCAGGGGTGAGGAGTGGCACGAGGGGCTGGGCAGAGGATTCCACATGCCCCAGAGCGGCTGGTCTCTTGGCACGGGGGCCGCAGTCGTGCGTTCTCACTGGTGCGTCCGTTTGCTGGGGACGGGGCCGCCACTGTCCCATCTGTGTGGAGGCCAGGAGGAGGCCGGCGGGAGCCGCAGGTGTGTGAGGGGGGTCTGGCCCGAGCCCACCCGGGCAGCCAGGGTGGGGTACGGGTGTTGCGTGGACCCGGTGCTGGCCGAAGGCAGGGGCTCGGCACACGGCAAGCGCAGGGGTGCAGGCGGGGCCTGAGCGGGAGGCCCAGGATCCTGGGCACAAACGCCGGGCGCGTGCCTGGCCGGGGACGCCCGCCTGTGGCGGCTGTGGGGGCTGCTCTCCATGGCGCGGGGCGCTGGGCTCCCGCCTGCCGCAGGCCCCGGGGCCCGGCTGCAGGGAGGAGGGGTCGGGGACGGCGGGCGCCGCGCTGGTGTGACCGTCTCCGTGTCCTCTCTCGCAGCCCCCCGCCTCCGCCCCTTTCGCCGCCTCCTTCGGGGGAGCAGGATTCTCCGACGAGCCCTTCCCGAGCAAGCAGGACACCCCCGCTCTGCCTCCGAAGAAGCCTGCTCCTCCGCGGCCCAAGCCGCCCAGTGGTCAGTACGCCTCCCGCCCTCGCCGCCATGCTCGCCCTCACCCGGCCCCGGGGCCCACCCCCGGCGTGGCCGCCCCTGGACGCCAGGCACGGCGGTTTCCGTCTCCCCAGACCACCGGCCCGTGCTGGGCGCCCAGCAGCAGGCTGTGGGGGGCTGCCCCCACCCACCGGCCCTCTCCCGGGGTCCCCAGGCTCCGGGCTGGGGGAATGTGGCGTTGGTTCTTTGGGCTGCCAAGGTGGTCTCCAGAAGGCTGGGCCCCGTCGCAGCTGGGGAGAGCCGCTCAAAGCCCTGCCCTGCCTGGGGGTCCTGCCAGGTTGGTGGGTGGCGGCCCCCCTGCGCGACTCCCGCCAGCTCGGAACGCTGGGGAGCGTTCTGCGGCCTGGCCCCCCTCTCGCCCACGTCGGCTCGGGGAACCTGGGGTGCCTGTGGCTGTGCCTCCGTCCTCCCACCTGAGAGAGCCTTGCTTTGCTCTGAGTGTGTGGGGCAGGTGTGCCATGAGGGAGAGGGCGCAGGACGCCCCCGGCCCTGCTCCCCACCCACCCAGAGTCCTTGGGGCTCAGAGAGCCTTCCCTGCCACTCCCCAGTCCACTGCGCCTCCTCCTGGCGCCCGCTTTCGGGGGACACGGCCCAGGTTGGCTCTTCCGTTCCCTCGTCTCCAGCCAGGGTCTCCCGGGAACTGCCTCAGCCTGTGGCGGCCGGCAGGAGACCCAAACGCCGCCTGCCCAGCCACGGCGTCCCCGCCCCCTTTGGCGCTGCCCTGTCACCCCCCACTCGCAGCCCCCACCATGGCGGGCCCCCAGGGCCGCTGAGCACCTGCTGCGCCACCCACCAGAAGCTGCTGCCCCGAGGCCTGCCCGTCGGCCTGCGCGTGACCCCTGTGCCCCTACCGCAGAGACCGCGAGAGGGGCGCTTCCCGTAGAAATGCTGCCTGGCCCCTGTGGCCATGGGGCCCGGCGAGGCTTCCCTACACGTGGCTCACACGAGAGAGCGGGCTTTGTAGAGCAGGCTTTCTGTGAATCATGAGCGGAGATGGGTGATGAAGCCCCACGCCAGAGACAGTTGGCATAAAACGAGAGAAACAAAGCGTCGGAGCAGCTCCCTCAGGCAGCGGCAGGGGCTCTGGGAGTCCTTGACGGCTCCTGACGGGACCGCGCTCCCGCGCACACACGGCCTGCCCCCTTCATGCGCAGACGCACGCTGCCCCCCGCCCAGGCATCCGCAGCCCCCTCCTGAGCGTGGTGGCGCGGGCCTGCTCTGGAGAGCCCCCTCGGCTGCGTCCTGGCGCGCCGGCCTCCCGCCCCGGTCACATCCCCTGCCTCGAGCGGGCAGGGAAGGAGGTGCAGTCACAGCTCCGCGCCTGGTCACCGGGGCTCCAGCCACCTCCTGGGCGGAGCGCGGGCCCTTGAGAGCCGTCTCACGAGTCGGGGGTCCCCGTCTGTGCCCGGGGGTCCCAGGCCAAGTGGGTGCTGCCGCAGGCCCTGAGGTCCCGAGGCGAGCCGGCCCCAGGGTCCAGACCCACCTGTCCTGCGGCCAGCTTGGGCCGCCTCCCCGAGTCCTCAGGCCGCCCTGCTCTGCCGTGGCTGGGGAGGGGGCGGCGTCACCCTGAGGTGCTGGCGCTGCCATGCCCGGTCCTGGCAAGACCCGCTGGGTGGCCGGGGTTCTGTGGCCACAGAGCGTGTCCCGGGGCCCTGCCTTCTGCCCGGGCCTTCCTGCCGTTTGTGCCACCACGAGGCCCGCGCCGTGGCATCCTGCGCACCCTGTGCACGCGACCCCACGTGGCAGTGCACCTGGGGCTGAGGTGGCCTCTGTCTGGTCTCCTCCCACCTAGAAACCGCGGCTGAATGGAGGACTCCCGAGCCGTACGCGCTGCTGGGCGGTAGGTGCGGCCTGCACGGCGACCGCCGCCCCGGGCACTTCTGCATGGCCTCTGACCCCTAACCCGTAGCCAGCGGCTGCACCCCTGCCGCCCACGCGACTGGCCGGCCCAGCGCACGGCACCGTGACCCACGGCCCTCGGGGAGCCTCCAGCTTCTTGGGGGCAGAGGAAGGTTCTCAGAGGCCCCCCGTACCCCCCCTCGCAGTCAGGGCTGCTCAAGCTCCGTTTCCGGGTTCCCAACCAGAGGGGGCAGGCGAGGGGCGGAGCAGGACGCTGTGGCAGCGCAAGTCACCGCCACTGTTCCCCGGGCGTCTCGAGGTGGCCGGTAGCCGAGACGGTGGCTGGTTTGGGGTTGTTTTTGTTTTGTTTGTTTTTTAAGGATTTATTTATTTACTTTTATCCATTTGTTACCCTTCTCCCCCGTTTTTGCTGTTTTGTGTCCATTCGCTGGGCGACTTTGTGTCTGTTTCTTGCCCTCTCTTCTCATCCTTCTCCTCCTGTCTTCACCGGGATTCGATCCTGGGAACCTCCGATGTGGGAGAGAGGCGTCCTGCCGCCTGCGCCACCTTAGTTCCTGGTTT
>JAQZBX010044528.1:0-21332 GCA_029593785.1 Cabassous unicinctus
CACATCACCCATTTCCACCCTTCTTTACACCACTAGGGAACCTTCTATATTCTACCTAAGAGATGTCAGACTTGTATTTTACTAGCCCCAAGGTACTGCACGTTTCTTGTGCTTTTTTTTTTTTTACATCTTTCCACATCTATTGAAATTAATCTCTTACTATAACTTTTACAGAATTTCACTCAGCCCTCTCTTGTTGTAAAATCCTGACTGATAGAAAAATTTAATTTCATTGTTATATATATGTATAACATTGGATAAAGCTACATGAAGAAACATATAAATTCACAGTGAAAGAATTAAATATTCCTTTATAAGTTATTGATAAATAAAGCAGGCAATAACACAGCATGGAAAAAAATGCTAAAAGGCATATATTGGTATATTTAGGAATATAAAAATTATACATACAACAATTAAAGAAAACACATACCTGCTAGCAGAGACAGAATATTTTAAAAACATCATTATGAGGACCTTTAAAATGCCTCAATAATTTAAAGCACAGACAGTTTGCAGATCTCTGGGTACAGTGGATTTAAGGCAAAAGATTTATATAGATTTAAATATAAATATTTGTAAATTAAAATTATACACTGCTAAAGATCTAATATTTAAGAAATAAATCATAAGAAAATTTTTAATAACTATAATTGATAAAAATGAATATATTTCCATTGTGGCATACAAACAGTTTGGAAGTTTTATGAAAAACCTACAGCTAACATTGTAGTCAATGATGAAAGACTGAAAAAATTCCTGAGATCAGGAAAAAGACAAAGATGCCCACTGTTACCATTGTTATTCAATATTGTGCTTGAAGTTCAAGCTAAAGCATTTAGGCTAGACAAAGAAATAAAAGACATCTAAATAGGAAAAGAAGAATTAAAACTTTCACTATTTGCTGATGAGATGATCCTATATCTATAAAATCCTGAAAAATCCACAAGAAATCTACTAGAAATTGTAGATGAGTTCAGCAAAGTGGCAGAATACAAGATTAATACTCAAAAATCAGCAGTGTTTCTATACATTACTGATGTGAAATTTGAGGAGGAAATCTGAAAAAAATTCCATATATAATAGCAACTAAAAATCAAATATTTAAGGATAAACTTGAGTGAGGACATAAAGGACCTGTATTCAGAAAATTTAAAAACCTTGCTAAAAGAAAATGAAGAAAAGTTAAAAACAGGAAAGACCTTCTATGTTTATGGGTTAGAAGACTAAATATTGTGAAGATGTCAATTTTACCCAAACTGATTTTCAGATTCAACTCAATCCCAATAGCCTATTTTGCAGAAATGGAAGAGCCAATATTCAAATTTATTAGAAAGAGTAGGGGTCCTGAATAGTCAAAAATGTCTTTAGAAAGAATGAACTTGGAGGATTCACCCTTCCTGAACTTAAAGTGTATTACTTAGCTACAGTGGTTAAAACAGCATAATACTGGCATAAAGATAGATATACTGGCCAAAGGAACCAAATTGAAAACTCAGAAATAGACCCTCACATCTACAATAAACTGATTTTTGACAAGCCCTTCCAGCTGGGCCAGAACAGTCTATTAAAAAAATGGTGCTGGGAGAACTGGAGATCCATATACAAAAGAAGGAAAGAGGACCACTATCTCACACCTTATACAAAAATTTACTCAAAAGGGATCACAGGCCTAAGTATAAAAGTGGCAATCATAAAACTCCTAGAAGAAAATGTAGGAAAACTTCTTCAGGATCTTGTGGTAGGAGGTAGTTTCTTAAACTTTACCCCAAAGCATGAGCAACAAAAGAAAAAAGAGATAAATGAGACCTCCTCAAAATTAAACACTTTTTCAATCAAGGGACATTGTCAAAAGGGTAAAAAGGCAGCCAACTTATTGGGAGAAAATATTTGGCAATCACATATCTGATAAGGGTTCATTATACGTGATATATAAAGAGAACATACAACTCAACAATAAAAAGTGACATTACCCAATTAATAAATTGGCAATGACAATCGTCCAAAGAAGAAATACAAATGGCAAGGAAAACACATGAAAAAATGTTCAACATCACTAGCTACTAAGGAAATGCAAATAAAACTACAATGAGATATCATTTCACATGTATTAGACTGGCCACTAATAAAAAGTCAGAAAACTGTAAATGTTGAAGATGGTGTGGAGAGATAAGAATGATTATTCACTGTTGGTGGGAATGTAGAATGGTAGAGCCACTGTTGAGCAATGTTTGGCTGTTCCTAAGGAAATTGAACATAGACTTGCCATGTGACCTGGCAATACCATTACTAGGTATGTAACCAGAAAAACTGACAGCAGTGACACGAACAGACATCTGAACACCAATGTTCACATAGTGGTGTTATTCACAATTGGCAAATGTTGGAAACAACCCAAGTGTCCATCAACTGATGAATGGAAAACCAAATTGCGGTGTATAAACATGATGGAATATTATGCAGTACTAAGAATAAATGAAGTTGTGAGGCATATGAAAACATGGATGAACCTGGAGGACATTATATTGAGTGAAGGAAGCCAAACATAAAAGGATAAATACTCTGTGATTACACTATTAGAAACTAAATATACTGTATAATCTCATGGAGTTAATAACTTGAATATGGGTCATCTGAAAACAGAATGAGGTTAGAGAATAGAAAGCTGAGTTAAATTGTGCAGAATTGGTAAAAATGATGTTAATCTTTGGAAATGAATAGAAAAGGCGAACGCACAACATAATGTTTGTAACTAGCAGCACTATTATATAGATATGCCAGAGGTTTAAAGAGAAAGTGTGAGGTCATGTATATTGCATATATGACAGTTTTTATAAAATAGAAATATACATATAAACTAGAGAGAAGGAAAGAGAGTAGCAGCTATGTCTGGCAGGGGAAGCAAAGAGAGATTCATAGGTAATGAATTTTGTTTGTTTGATTTTTGTTTTTTAGTATTATTATTATTACTAGAGTAATGAAAATAATTTAAAAATGATTGAAGTGATGAATGCACAACTTTGTGATTATACCAAATACCATTGATTGTACACTTTGAATGGACTTATGTTTTATTAGTATGTATCAATAAAGTTGATTTGTAAATAAAAAAGATATTAATGGAAAAAAGCATATATTGGAATATTTAAACATACATAAAATTATACATTCAAAATTTAAAGAAAACATATACCTGCATGCAGAGACAGAATATTTTTAAAAGGTCATTATTAAGGGCATTTAAAATGCCTCAATAATTTAAAGCACAGACAGTAAACCAGATCTCTGAGTACAGTGGATATAAGGCAAAAGATTTCTACATATATAAAAATACAAATGTTTGGAAATTAAAATTATATACTGCTAAAGACCTAAGTTTAAGAAATAAATGATAAGAAAAATTTTAATAACTATATTCATGAAAATGAATATATTTCCATTGTGACATGCAAAGTGCTGGAAAGTCACCACTTCCATCCTCACAACAAGAAAAAAGCTGAAAACTGAAAAATCAACATCCTTTGGAGAATTCATGTCTTAGAGCATATGACTGCCCCCAAAACTGAAGAGAGTGACAGGTACAAAGAATCATAGCTTATCCTGAGCAGAAATCAGGGCTGAAATAAACCTTAGGTAGGAAAACCCAAAGGGTCATTGACTAATTACTGGGGACTAGTTTGAGAGACAAAAATCTCATGGAGGCTCATTTTTAGGGGCACTCCCCATGCTTTTTTACCTCCAAGAGCTCTATCAGGTTCCCACCGTGAATTTCAGAAAAAAAATTTCATTTCCTTCCAAAGCAGTATAGGGGAGAAATAACCATTTTGAAATAACCAAAAGCAGTCTACCACACAGCTTTGATTACTATACGCCTTTATAATATGTGGTGATATCAGGTAGTGTTTCTACAAATAAATTATATTATGCAGTTGTTTGGGCTAACCTAGATACTCTGCATTGGCATATAAAGCTTAGAGTTAGGTTTTATATGAAAAAAAAAATTCCTTTTTAGAATTTTGGAAGTGTTGTATTGACTAGGGATTAATTTGGGGGGAACAAAAATTGACACCTTAAAAATGCTGAGTTTTTTCATTTCACTTGATATACGAACTGTTCTTTAATTTTTTTCATCAAAGTTCTATACTTTTCACTGTAGATGACTTGCATATATTTTGTCACATTTCAGTAAGTATTACATATTTCATTAAGTATTAAGAATTTAGATGGTATTAAAATGTCATTTTAAAAGTACTATATTTTTGGTTAAAAATAAAATCTTTATATTCAATTTTTGTACATTGATCTTATATTCCTCAAACCTCCTAATCTAATTAATTTTTTAAAAAGTCATCCAGGTTGGCAAGGAATATGTAAATTATGTTTTTATAGGTGATGTCATTATCCATGTAGAAAATGCTAACAAAAGTTAATAAAAGCTATTTATTTGATACACAGCAGTGAAATTCTGGCATAAGAAAGAGTTCAGATATTCTGTTTTGTTCCTTTTTCTGGAAGTGTTTGTTTAGAATTGGTATTATTTCTTCTTTAATGTTAGTTGAGCTAAATGGAACCGGTTTTTCCTTCTGGAAAGATTTTAAAGTACAAATTAAGTTTCTTAAGGCATAAACATTTTTTAGATTATATATATATTTTTTTACTTTTTTGATTTATATTATTCAAGGAGTTTGTCCATTCTTTCTAATTTGTTGTATTGGCCATAAAATATAATATTTCCTTATTGTCTTTTTAAAATCTGTAGAATGTGTAAGGTATTAAGTCTAACTATAAGATGCAAAATAGGATGTAATAAGTGATATAAATACCCCAAGTATAAAGATCAAGTAAATAAAAGCAAATTTAAACCAAACAATAGAAATAAAAATAACAGAATAATTCAATTCATAAATAGTCTAAAATAGAAATTATCAATAAAGCTAATGTTGTTTCTTTCAAAAGATTCATAATTTTCAGAAATCTTTAGCATCCTCGAGAGAGAGAGAAAAAATAAAATACAAATATAATGGAACTCTTATATATAGCTGGTACCAGTGAAAATTCCACAAACACATTGAAATGCTGTTTGACGTTATCCATAAATCCTAACATAAATTATAATCCATCCATTTTGTTTATATATGTTAATTTACTGTACCATGAATTTGCATATTTTATTAGTCAGTCAAAGGGGTGCTGATGCAAAGTAACAGAAATCTGTTGGCTTTTATAAAGGTATTTATTTGGGGTAAAAGCTTACAAGCTCACAGTTACAAGGCCCTAGAGAGTTTAACTCAAGGTACCATAAGAGGTACTTTCTCACCCAAGTCAGTTGCTTCATGTTGGCAGGTCTGGTCTCTCCTTCCTTCTTCCTCTTAAGGCTCTGTGAGCCTCTCGTCTTCTGATCTCAGCTGTAGGCTGGCACAGGGTTTGTTTCATTCTGGGCTTCCTCAGCGCAACTGCTCTGTTCTCCACAGCTGCAAACTATCAGGCAAATGGCTCATCTCTCTTCCCAGGGCCGCAGGATCAAAGTTTTCTCCTCTGCCATGTCTATGGAGCTCTCTTTCTTCCTGTGCTTTCCTCTGTGTGTCTTCTTGAGTGAATGTCTGTTTCTATCAGCCCACCAGGGTGTGGGGACTAAACCCCGAGTCACACCTTACCGATGTACTTGAATAAAAGCCCAAATCTTGATTTAATTAAGTATATGTGAAACCTTTGAATATAATACAAAGGGTATCATGCCCAATGGAACATCCCAGTTTACAAACATAAACATTAACTTTTTTGGAATCAATAAATATCAAACTGCCACACATATCTAGCACCAGGGCTTCACCAATTACATGTAGTTTGAGAACCATATCTCTATCTAGTAGGAAAAGTAAACTGCATGTGCTTATCCTCATACTTATAGCATGCCTGCTATTCCTTGCAATCCATTTCAAAGGGCAGTTAAGCAAAAACAGAAATAAATCAATATTGGACTTTTCATGAGTATTTATATATATCTCAAGGTCAGACATCAAACATTTTTCTGAAGAGCATTCTCATTGATGGCAAGGGTCTTTCCTCTGACCCTTCCTCAAGAAACACAAGTGAACCCCATGTCATACTTACAGAGATATAAGTATGATAAACACACAGGCACACATACACATGGACACTTTTATTTACTTTAAAAAAATTCAAATATTCCTTGGAAAATTAATACATTAAACCAAATCATCTGAATTATGAATACCTAAATGGTTTCAGCTAATTTCCTTTGAATAGACAGAAATGATTTTCCTTTATATTTCAGAAGCTCCAGTGTTCCCACAGATATAAGTTAATACTTAGATATGTGAAATACCTTAAGAGGTGAAATATGAAAAGAGGAGATTTTGGCATTAAAAATAAACTTTCCTGCGCCTATAGTTTTTACCGTATCTCCCCTGTCTGGGTAGCAGGAGCAATGGAATCAGGGAAGTGCTGTTTGGAAATAATGCAGTCATTGTGCTGATAAATGATAAGAGCCTGGACAGGGAGAAAGTCTGGGGAAATGGAAACCAAGGCACAGAGTGAGATTGGTTTATGTGCTTCATAATATATGTGAGGGTCAGGAGTAATTGGGATAGTAGTATACGTTAAAAATAAACAACAAAAAGGATATCTTAAGGGGCTGATAGTTTGCAGGATTTCATTCCCTCCCTGATTTACACTTGGGGATATATGTTAAAGAGTCTGGCCTTTTAAGACATCATTAATTCCATTATTAATGCATAATTCTTACTGATACAGGAAATGTTCCCCATAAGTGAGAACAGAGTTCACAGTCAAAGAAAAAGAAGAGATGTTATGTTTGAATACTTGTTTGAAATTATAATTTTGGAAAATGCACAAGTTGTTTACACAATAAGCTTATTAAATGGGAAGGTTTTAATTTTCTTTTTTGTGAATGATGTAATACAAATAGTGTGGTGATAAAATGTTTCATATTCCAAAACTTCCGTTCAAATCTTCAGATTTTGCCATATTGTCTTCTTTGGGTTTTCCAAAGAGAAGCTAAATCTGGCAATAATTTGTTTCCTTTATTATCTTGACAAAATAATTATTTGTCCAATTCTGTTCTATGCTGAGATCTCTACCTAGTTTTATCAGTCTATTTTTCTGATCATTTTTGTACAGTGCCTCCAGAATGATTGTAACTTGTTTTATTGTGTGTACATTATCTGAAACTTTCTGTATTTTCATTATTTTCCTTTTCAGATAATCCTGTTAATAGGCCCTTCTCCCTTATGATATGTGCTTTTCTTCCCAGGAGTCATTTTAATGAATTTTGTTCTCTAGGAAATCTTTCTCAGAAGTCTCTTCTTAATAGTTGCTAGATGTTATGCTATATCTATTGTGTTGCAACATTTTTGCTTGTGTGTGTGTATGTGTGTGTGTAGATATATTTGTAGTTTACTAAGTCATTTTTTGTATTCTGCTGATTTTTTTCTCTTATTAATATGAAAGGACTTTGGTTCCAGATCCAATGAATAGCCAATTGGTTACCAATTTTAAAAAGGCAGGAGGTGGTCAAAACTTCCACCATATAATTCATTTCCTTAAGGTTTATGGGAAATGATTTTCATTTTGGTCAGTATGTTAAATACCAGAAACTGTGTATGCAGCTTTCTGCATTATTGGATTTTGTCTTCAATTAATTCTGTTAATTATTTTTAACAGAAAGTCAGAAGAGTTAACCCCTGGAAACCATGTTAAATAACAGTCTACTCTTCCAGTTTTTATATTACACAATTGATTTAAGGCCCATTAAAGGATATAAGGTAAATATTTATCAAAATTAAAATGACTACTTAAATTACAGAATTTAACTTCTCCATTACCACACAATATTTGTTACTACATCTTAAAGACAGACTTGAATTTTCAAATAAAATTGTAATTTTTTTTCATTAAATTTTACTGATTAAGAAAGTATTTCCTTCTATCTTTGGCCAACATTTTTTTCAGATACTACTACTTTCTCCACTCAATACCCCACAAAAAATTATGTGTCAAAAAGCTTTTTGCATGGTAAAATGATAATTGATTAATTAAACTGTAAATCCTATTACCCTCACCCATAACATATATGATTGCAATGCAAATATTAATCTATAAGTTAATATCTACCTTTTCAATTTCACGTTACTTGTATTCTTCCTTCAAAAATAACATTTGACACCAAAATTTTCTCATAATATTTTCATCTCTCTATTTCTCAAAGTACAAATTAGAGGATTGAACACAGGAGCTATGATGGTGTAAAATAATGCAGATATTTTATCCTCAGGGAAAGTAGTTGGTGGTATAAGGTAGACAAAGACTGAAGGACCAAAGAATAAGACTACCACAGTGATATGAGACCCACAGGTGGAGTGAGCTTTGCATCTTCCCTCAGCTGAATGATTTTTTAAAGTGAATAATATAATGACATAAGAAACAAATAAGACAACAAAGTTACTAAGGCAACCATACCCGAATCTGCAACCACAAGGACACCTGTGATGCAGATATCAGTACAGGCAACTTTCAGCAATAGGAAGATATCACAAAAATAGTGATCAATTTCATTAGGACCACAAAAGGGCAACCAGAGTACCAGATAAAATTGAGGAAAGGAATAGAGAGTTCCACCAGCCCAAGCAGCTAGGGTTAGATTACATCTTGTCCTGTTCATAATAATCATGTAGTACAGAGGTTTGCAGATGGCAACATAGTGATCAAAGGCTATGGCAGCAATAATGAGGACCTCAATACCTCTAAAGTAGTGCAGGGTAAACACCTGCAACATGAAATTTCCATAGGAAATGGTTTTTATCCCCACTAACAAGTCACTGATCAATTTGGGTGTAATAGTAGAGGTGTAGCAGATGTCCATACAGGATAAATGACCAAGGAAATAATACATGGGTTGGTTAAAAAGGAACAGCAGCTAATGGAGAGAAGGATCACATGTCCTACCAAGATGGAAACATAACTGAATAGGAAGAGCACAAAGCAAAATATTTGAATGTACTGGTCACATGAAAGCCCCAAAATAATAAATTCAGAGATGTTGTGGCTTTCCATATATTACAGTATGTGTTCATAATGCAGAAATGAGTTGAGACCCTGAAAAGAAAAAGAAATGAATTTGGGTAACGAATATATCATTATGATCACAATAAAATAAATTTTACCAAAACCATGGATTGACATGCACAAAATATTAATTATTGTTTATTAGTTGACTTATATTACTTGTTCTTTTTGTTTCATTTTATACATTTTATATATTATAAAATAATTTTGTAATAAGAATATATATGAATTTTACCAGTAAAGATTAAGTAATATTTTAAACATTAGCATGATCATAAAATATTTTATTCCTATTAATTATGTTATTTAGATAACAAAAGTTTCATTTCCTTCATTACATTTTTTGTTTATTATTAATGTACTGCATTATCCATAGAGTCAAATTACTTTCTTTCAGCATGAATTGACAGCCTCCCTTAATTTTCTGCAACTGAATACTCAGGAAATGCTTATGCTTAATGAACTCCAGCTTGAATTGGAAAATGTATTTTGGTAGGGCCACTTGGATATACTAAACCATTGTAATATTAGTTATATTGAACAGCAAGGAATGGTTGAAAGTATACAAAAAAATTTTAATGCTACTGGCAACTGTGTTTGTGGAACATAATCTTAAGTCCCGTTCATTTTTCTTATTTATATTTCATATGTTAGAACATTTTTTTATAAAATGTGCTGTCAATAAGATTGTGATGGTAATAGGTAAAGGAAATATATAAGGGGTGAATTACCCAAGTATGTATGAGTTGTCTATAGTTCACAGTTTTTGCTAGAAATATTATATATAATCTAGTCCACAGGAAGAAATAGTCAATAAAAAGATGATACAATGTAAGTGTAAGTCAAGTTGTGTGGTCAGTTTGTACTCAGTGGCTATTTACTGCATTAAGAATTTGATGAAAAGATTCATGTTTTGTACCAACTTGAGACATTATTTACACTGAGTAAAAGATTGCAGAATAGAGAGAACCTTCATGAACTATTTTATACAGGGATGAGGAATTATCTGGCATCCTATGAAGCTGTGAAACTAGAGCATGTCTTTTATCTTAGTCTGGATTCAATGTGGCAGCCATATCTGGACCTTCTGGATGGCCGTTAAAAAAAAAAGAGAATAGTTTTGTAGCAAGTTTCTTTAGTTATCATCAGGTTCCTTGATTCACAAATTCAAGTTCAGTTTCTTTAGGACGATTTAGATATCAAATAGGCAACAGGTAAGAAATTTTAAAAATAGTCCATTCCAAGAGAATTTTAAATTATTTAACTATAATTTCACCAAGGAGAAAGTCTCATTGTATTCTTCAGTAGTACTTTAAGCCTCACTATCCAACTTTGTTTAACAAACAGAAAATAAGAAATAGGCAAATTATGTTTAGCAGTTAACTTATGAAATATATAGAATAAAGACAATTCGTTGAACTATCTTTTCTTTTTACTACTGATACTGATTCATCATGAGATGATATAATGCTAATTTTCACATACATTTATTTACATTATTTAATTATAATTTAAGTATATTGATTTAAGTATAATTGCTTTATGAGTAGATTGCTGAACTACTTCATCACAATATCACCTAATAATCCATGATTCCCAATAAATGTGAGTCAGAGCATAATATCTCAGCAGTTTTTCAGAATCAGTAATGTATCCACTGCAGATATTAGAAGTCAGATATCCTAATTCTCACTGTTTGGTGCCACATCTCATTTGTGAAAGCAGAGCAGTATGGGGGAAAGGTTTCCAGGGTGCAGCTGTGAGAACAGCCATGAGTTCTCAATTCGGATCACCAAGTCTGTCTACCTCGATATGTATGTCAATCTATATCTTGCAGTTAAAATAAGTATGTGGTCCAGAGTTCTCTGATCCTTAACCATTTGAAAAATATTTGTTCTTAAATTTTACGTAAATGTACATTCTTTAGGTAAAGATTTTGACTTATTCTCTAGAATATGACAGTTGTTTAATCAATAACAGCCCTAGAAATCCATCTAGCATTCTAAAGGAAGGTGATATTATGATCACTTCTATTTATAGAGGTATAGGAAAACTTGAGTACATTCACCTGAGAAGAAATATTGTCATTAAAGAAACAATAACTTTTGACCATAGAAAGAGTAAGGAAAACTCCTATGAAAGTTTTGCAGGCATAAATATTGGAGGAAGGAATTATTATCCAAACAATTTTTGTGTGGTTTAAACAGTCATAACAAAGACAGAGGTAGAAATGGTAAGGATGTAAACTGACCAATTCTGACTATTGAGCCTATTTATTAATATCCTTAAACCTCATTTTCCTCATCAATACAATTGAGAATTTGTTACATTATTCAGAAATAGAATCAAAAGTACAAGAGTTAAAAAGAAATACCTTTTCATACATGGTTCATGCCACACTGGCTATTTTCCTGTTCCTTTCCTTCTTCTTTGAGCAAAGAGTTTAGCAACTACTGAAATTGCCATGCACATATGTAAACCAAGTCAAATGAAGAAATAAACAACAACCAGAAGAAAACAACACAGATTTAAAGAGGGTGACCAGGTACACTTCAATTATTATAATTAATGGGAAAAAAGTTATTCTGATACTAACTGCCTATTTAAGGTAATTTTTTTTAATGGCATCTTTTTTTTAATTATTTATTGTTTTATTGTTGGTAAAAATCAAATTTTTTCACAATACATACCAATAATTGTAAAATGATATATAAATACATATGCATATATGTGCATTTGCTTACATAAATGTTATTTTAGGTATATATATATATATATATATATTTTTTTTTTAAGGTGCTTAGATTACCTAATTATTACTAAGAAATTACAGGGATTCCCATCTTCCCCACCTCCCACACCTCCCACAACATCCCACACCAACATCCTTCATGAGTGTGGCACATCACCCGCAATGGATATACACATCCTGGGACCTTGCCACCAAGCAGAGACCACATTTCACATCACAGACCATGCTTTCTCCCACACAGTTCTGCGTGGTACATGCTGATGCAAAATGGCCTACATCTGTTGCCGCAACGCCACTCATGACAACCCCCAAGTCCCGAAAAAGGCCCTGTATTTCAACTGCCCCTCCCCTCCCAGCCCCGAAAATGTCCATTGGCCACCATCTCCACCTCACTGTTACAATTTCTTCCATTGCTTGAATCACAATATACGACAGACCACCACCAAGTCCATTCTAGTCCACAGCTCTTCCCCCAATCCTGGGTAGTTTAGGATGGTGAAGTCCACTCCACCTCCAAGTGAGAGAGGGTTTATATTCCATGGATACGGTGGATGGGATTATCCTGCCTGCAGCTACAGGCCCTCTCCATTCCCTGGGATGACCGTTGCCATAGTTGTCTCCTCGCCAGGTGACTTGGATGTGTCCATTGAGCTGTAGGGTAGGGATTGCAGCTGCACCACAAGACTGCAGGCACAGCTGGCACATAGGTAGGCCAGAGGCTCCAATATCTGGAAGTACACCTAAAAACTCCAGCATCACATATAGGTTTGAATAGAAGGGACTGATGGACCATGCGCAGGGAGGACTTATTTGAGTCTGACTCTGTCACTCTCAGGAGCACAGATTCCAAAGAGGAGCCCACTAATAAGGCATCAATCTCTGGGGCTATCCCCACTTATATAGGACCTGGGTGTCCCCAGAGCCCTTAGGAGCCCCTGTGTGGGGTGATATCCACTTTGGTGTTCTATGAGATCCAACTGAGGTGTGCATAAGCATTACCTCTGGATGACCTCCCGACTCTCTTTGAAGTCTCATAGCTACATGAACTCGTTTCTCTTTACTCTTTCCCCCTTTTATTCAAGGTCTTTTTCCAATTGTGTTGCCGTTGGCACTTGGTATTAATCCCTCGGTGCTAGGGAGGTTCATCCCCAGGAGTCATGGCCCACATTGGGGGAAAGGTAATGCATTCATATGCTGAGTTTGGCTTAGAGAGAGGCCACATTTCAGCAGCAAGGAGGCTCTCTGATGGAAACCCTTAGGCACCCCATAACAGTAGGTTAAGTTTCAATTACAAGAGCAAAGACTCATAAGGCTAGTCCTCAATAACAAGAACCCATCAGTAGGCCATCCTCTTTTGCCAGACACTGCCCCTGCACTCAGGGGACTGCTGTTGCTCCCTTGGAGAATGTGGCAGAGTTCTCCAGGCTGGGAATTCAGATTCCCTCATTTACTGAGTGATAGTCTACCCTCTGTGACTATGCCCCATCCCATGATCATTTGAACAATTTTATATATCTTTCATGTATATTCAGAGGAACTTACTCCCATGAATCCCCCATCCCAGACAACCCCCACCAATGAACTTCTGCAACCCCCATTGTAACCCTTCTGTGATCCAAACCTTCCCTGAACATGAAGCCCATATAATAACAAAATACAATTAATAGGAAAAAGAAATAATAATGATAAGCTTAAATGCAAGAGATAGGTACAAGGAAGCTAAGAAGTAAAAAAAAAGAAACTAAACTAAAAATGAAATATAATTAGCAGATTGGGACATTCAAAAAAATTGGGGAAAAAAAAACAAAAAAGAATCTTTTAAAAAAAATTATTCTTTTT
Source organism: Cabassous unicinctus (assembly GCA_029593785.1). Taxonomy (NCBI): domain Eukaryota; kingdom Metazoa; phylum Chordata; class Mammalia; order Cingulata; family Chlamyphoridae; genus Cabassous; species Cabassous unicinctus. Next base: position 13,697 of record JAQZBX010044528.1, read on the forward strand.
TCCTTTTATCGCTGCATTATCGGATGTCCAGTGTATCATGACACCTTCACTCTCTCATTCCCCAGTGTCTCCCAAATTTTCATTTAATTTTCAAAGAAGTTTTACATCACAGCAGAGTCATACACAGAATATTAAAGACTCCCACCTACCCAACCTCCCTCCACCTTCCCCACCCCATATTAAAACCTTTTTTTTTAATGGATGTTAGCATTGTTATAACTGTTATACAGATAGTAAAGTATAACAACTAAATATTGTTGATGGTTTACAATATAGTTTACAATTTATACTGTACAGCTTAATAATTTTTGATATTTACAAAGTCCTGTGTCCATTACAGTAAGGTAATGAAAAACATTTCCTGTGACCACTAAATACCCCATTTGATCTTAACTGATCCTTCCACCCCATCCCCCTGTGGCATATGACACTCCGCAGTCTTGACTCATGGAATGACAAGATTCATAGTTACATGCCCTCGGTATTCCAACCTGCCCTACCTAATCTACCCACCTGTCAACCCTGCACCACCAAACCCAGTAATATCACTACCCATCTGTCCTATCCTTCAATATGCATCTATACTCTATCCCTTTACCATAGATTATGTCCATATGGGTGATGGCGCGCAGCCTACTCTTCTCTTTCTCTCCCTTGTTAAACTATCTTTCAGACAATGGTTCTCAGAGAATGCTCTCTTTCCTCAGTTCAAATCAGTGAGGTCATATATTGTTCATCCTTCAATGCCTGGCTTGCTTCACTCAACATAGGGTCTTCAAGATTCATCCAAGTTATTCCATGTGTTAGCACTTTATTCCTTCTTACAGCTGAGTAATATTCCATTGTATGTATGTACCACATTTTGCTTATCCATTCATCTGTTGATAGGCACCGGGGCTGATTCCAAATTTTGGCAATGGTGAACAATGCCGCTATGAACATTGATGTGCATGTATCTGTTCGTGTCTTTCCTTTCAGTTCTTCTGGGTATATACCCAGCAGTGGAATCGCTGAATCATACGGAAGACCTATTGTTAGTTTTCTGAGGAACCACCAAACTGTCCTCCACAGTGGCGGGACCATTCCACAATCCCACCAGCAGTGGATGAGGGTTCCTATTCCTCCATATCCTCTCCAACACTTAGAGTCTGCTGTTTTTTTAATAGCTGCCATTCTCATGGGTGTAAGATGGTATCTCATTGTAGTTTTGATTTGCATTTCCCTGATAGCAAGCGATGTTGAGCATTTTTTCATGTGCTTTTTAGCCATTTGTATTTCTTCCTTGGAAAAGTGTCTTTTCAGGTCACTTGCCTATTTTTTAAATGGGTTGTTTGTCTTTTTATTTTCGTGGTGTAGGATTACTTTATATATGCAGGATATTAGGCTCTTATCAGATATATGGTTACCAAATATTTTCTCCCATTGGGGAGGCTGCCTTTTTATTCTCTTAATAACTTCCTTTGAGGTGCAGAAGTTTTTTATTTTGATGAAATCCCATTTATCTATTTTTTTGCTTGCTGTTCGTGCTTTGGCTGTGAAGTTCATGAAACCATTTCCTATTACAAGGTCCTGTAGAAGCTTTCCTACATTATCTTTGAAGGTCTTTATGGTTTTGGCTCTTTTATTTAGATCTTTGATCCATCTTGAGTTGATTTTTGTATAAGGTGTGAGATGGTATGCTTCTCTCATTCTTTTGGAAATGGATATCCAGTTCTTCAAGCACCGCTTGTTAAAGAGGCCATTCTCTCCCAATTAAGTGGGCTTCATAACCTTGTCAAATATCAGATGACTGTATATGCGAGGACCTATATCAGAACTCTCAATTCGATTCCATTGGTCAGCAGGTCTATCCTTGTGTCAATACCATGCAGTTTTGATCACTGTAGCTTTATAATATGTTTTAAAGCCGGTAATGTGATACCTCCAACTTCATTTTTCTTTTTCAATAAGTCTTTGGCAATTTGGGCCTCTTACCTTTCCAAATATATTTTGTGGTTAGTTTTTCCAGTTCCTTAAAAAATATAGTGTTGATTTTTATTGGGATTGCATTAAATCTGTAGATTAGTTTGGGTAGGATAGACATCTTGATGATGTTTAGTCTTCTTATCCATGAGCAAGGAATATTTTTCATTTAAGTCTTCTTTGATTTCCTTTAACAGTGTTGTGTAGTTTTCTGTATATAAGTCCTTTACATCTTTAGTTAAATTTATTCCTAGGTATTTGATTCTTTTAGTTACTATTGTAAATGGCATTTTTTTCTTGATGTCCTCCTCCGTTGCTCATTATTAGTGTACAGAAATGCTACTGATTATTGAGCACTAATCTTATAGCCTGCAACATTACTGAACTCCTTTATAAGTTCTGGAAGCTTTGTTGTAGATTTCTCTGGGCTTTCTATGTATAGGATCATGTCGTCTGCAAATAATGAAATTTTTACTTCTTCTTTTCCAATCTGGATGCCTTTTATATACTTTTCTTGCCTCAGTGCTCGGGCAAGTACTTCTAAGACAATGCTAAATAGGAGTGGTGATAGTGGGCATCCTTGCCTTGTTCCCGATCTCAGAGGGAAGGCTTTTAGGATTTCAAAATTGAAGGTGATGTTAGCTTTGGGTTTTTCATAAATACCCTTTATCATATTCAGAAAGTTTCCTTCTATACCTATCTTTTGAAGTGTTTTTATCAGGAAAGAGTGCTGTATGTTGTCGAATGATTTTTCTGCATCTATAGAGATGATCATGTGATTTTTTTCTTTCAGTTTGTTTATGTGGTGTACTACATTGATTGATTTTCTTATATTGAACCATCCTTGCATACCCGGGATGAAACCCACTTGGTCATGGTGTATACTCCTTTTGATATGTTGTTGAATGCGATTAGCAAGTATTTTGTTGAGGATTTTAGCATCTAGGATCATTATAGAAATTGGTTTCTAATTCTCCTTTCTAGTGGTATCTTTGTTTGGATTTGGTATGAGGGTAATGTTGGCATCATAGAATGAGTTAGAAATAGAAAAATACTTCTATTTTTTTGAAAGAGCTTAAGTAGAATTGGTGTTAGCTCTTTCCGGAATGTTTGGTAGAATTCAGCTGTGAAGCCATCTGGTCCTGGGCTCTTCTTAGTTGGGAGGTTTTTGATGACTGAGTCTATCTCTTTACCTGTAATTGGACTGTTGAGTTCATCATTTTCTTCTTTCATCAATGTAGGCTGTTTGTACGTTTCTAGAAACTTGTCCATATCCTCTAAGTTATCATTCTTGTTGGCATATAATTTTTCAAAGTATCCTTTTATGATACTCTTTATTTCTGTGGGGTCAGTAGTGATATCCCCTTGCTCATTCCTTATTTTGTGTATTTGTATTTGTTCTCTCTTTCTTTGTTAGTCTGGCTAAGGGTTTGTCAATTTTATTGATATTCTCAAAGAACCAGCTTTTGGTTTTGTTTATTGTTTCTAGTGCTTTCTTAATCTCTATTTCATTTAGTTCTGCTTTGATCTTTGTAATTTCCTTCTTTCTACTTCCTTTAGATTTAGTTTGTTGTTGTTTTTCTAATTCCTCCAAGTGTGAAGTTAGGTCTTCAATTTTAGCTCTTTTTTCTTTTTTAATATATGAATTTATGGCTATGAACTTCCCTCTCAGGACTGCTTTTGCTGCATACCACAGATTTTGATATGTTGTGTTGTCGTTTTCATTAGTTTCCAGGTAGTTACTGATTTCTTTTGAGGTTTCCTCCTTGACCCGCTGTTTGTCTAAGAGTGTGTTGTTTAACTTCCATATCCGTGTGCCTAACCTGTTTCTCTGGCCCTTAGTGATTTCCAATTTCATTCCATTGTGATCAGAGAAATTACTTTGTATAATCTCAATCTTGCTGAATTCATTGAGAGTTGTTCTGTGGCCTAGCATGTGGTCTATCTAGGAGTAAGATCCATGTGCACTCGAGAAGAATGTAAATCCTGCTGTATTTGGGTGGAGTGTTCTGTATATGTCTATTAAGTCCAGGTCCTCCAATGTATTGTTGAGAGTTTTTGTTTCTTTATTGATTCTCTGTCTAGATGTTCTGTCTAATGATGATAATGGTGTATTAAAGTCGCGTTATAATTTTAAAGGCATTTATTTCTCCACTTAGCTTTTCCAGAGTTTGCCTCACATATTTTGAGGCACCCCGATTAGGTACATAAATGTTTATGATATGTTCTCTCTTCTTGAGAGATTACCCCTTTTACTAATATATAGTGTCCATCTTTGTCTCTTACAATAGTTTTGCATTTAAACTCTATTTTGTCTGATATTAGAATAGCTACTCCTGCCCTTTTTTTGTCTATTGTTAGCTTGTAAAATTGTTTTCCAGCCAATGACTTTCATCCTCTTTGAATCCCTGGGTCGAAGGTGGGTCTCTTGTAGACAGCATATAGATGGATCATGTTTATTTATCCATTCTGCCAATCTGTGTCTCTTGAGTGGTGAATTTAATCCATTAACATTCAGTGTTATTACTTGCAACAAATTTCTTACTTCAGCCATATTTTCTCTGGATTAATGTATGTCATGTTGTTTTGTTTCTGTTTTTGTCTTTTTAGATGTTTTTAAACTCTCCTCCAACTATCTCTCCCTTGATTTTTCCTTTCAACTTGTAGAACTTCCTTTAGTATTTCTTGAAGTGCTTGTTTCTTATATACATACTCTCTTAATTTATGTTTATCTGTGAATATTTTGAACTCTCCATTATTTTTGAATGCCAGTTTTGCTGGATAAAGAATTCGTGGTTGGAAGATTTTTCTTTTAGTACTTTGACTATGTCATACCACTGTCTTCTTTCCTCCATGGTTTCAGATGAGAAATCAGCACTTAATCTTATTGTGCTTCCCTTGTATGTGATGGTTCTCTTTTCTCTTGCTGCCTTGAGTATTTCCTCTTTGTCTTGAGCATTGGACGTTTTGACAAGTATATGCCTTGGAGTTGGCCTGTTGGGATTTATTTTGTTTGGGGTGCACTTCGCTTCCTGGATCTGTACATACATCTCTCTCAATAGGGTTGGGAAGTTTTCAGCCATTATTTTCTTCAACACTCCTTCTGTTCCCTTTCCCTTCTCTTCTCCCTCTGGGATGCCCATGATGCGTATGTTTGTGTGTTTTGTGTTGTCAGTTAAATCCCTGCATTCCTGCTGATTTTTTTCTATTTTTTTGTCTATCTGTTCGACTGTTTGATTTCACCTGTATTGTCTTCCACATCACTAATTCTTTCTTCTGCCTGTTCAAATCTGCTGTTATATGACTCCAGCATCTTTTTTATTTCTTGGGTTGTGCCATTGATCACCATCATATCTGTTATCTTTTTGTGTATGTTTACAATTTCTTCAGTATGTTCTCTCAGTGTCTTCTTCATACCCTTAATCTCTTCCTTCACTTCATTAAGATGTTTCATGATATTTGTTTGGGAATCTTTGATTAGTTGTTCGATGTTCTGCATATATTCCTGGTTTTTAGTTTGTTCATTGGAGTGGTCCATGTCTTCTTGTTTCTCAGTGTGGTTTGTAATCTTTTCTTGACCTCTAGTCATCATTTTATCTTGCTGGGTTTATTCAGTTGATTTGCTTCTCTCTCCTCTAGAATTTTATTTAGTTGGTGGTTCTGTGTGTGTGTTAAGTTTTCTCTTTGACACTTTTTCTTCTTATTTTGTTTCGTTGCTTCTTTCTATGTTACCTTGAAGGGAAAAGATTAGTGACAGAGGAATCAAGAGATGTGTGAAAGGAAGAAGGATAATAGTAATAGTAATGAAAGTTAGTAGAAGGGCCAAATAGGACTTAGTGAAATGAATATTTAACTTGTGTATGCAGTGTAGAATAATAGGAAAAAAATTGGAGTACCTACAATGGGCTGGGAAAACAAATAGAGGAATATATATATAATGATTTAGAAGGCTAGAATGATGAGGAGGGAGAGAAAGAGTGAAGAAATGGCTAAAAGGAAAAGGCTAATATTAATTTAAAAAAAAGAAGAAGAAAAGAAAATAGATAGAATAGAGGTTGACATCTTTAAGCTGTGGGCTAATGAAAAAGCATGGTGTCTAAGAACCACAACAGAAAGCAGAAGGCAGAGAGATGAGGGAACAATAAGAGATAGCTTGTGATGCAATATCAGTATACAAAGAGAATGGGAAATCACTGAAGAAGAAGCACAGCAGAGAAGAGACAAGCTAGCAGCACCTAATTTAAACAAATGAAAGAAAAAAGAAGGGGAAGAAAAGAGGAAAGAAAAGCAAGAGTCAACAAATAAACAGAGAAAGCCAAACAATCACACCATCAAGCAGCCAAACAAATCTAAGGAGGAAGTGTTCCTTCTAGTGTACTTGTGGATCCTCTCAGCCTACTTGCGTTTATCAATTACCCTTCAGGGTTCTATCTGTAGGTTTTGGGGCAGATTTTTGGTAGTATATCAAATTAAGAACAGGAATTCATTTTTTAAAGTGACTGTTTTTTGTTTTTGTTGGGCGGGGGCGTATAAGGGACCCAAAAGGAGTCCTCTGCTAGATCAGCCCTTCACTGAGGGGACCCTAAATAGGGTCGTGGAAACTAATCAAGCCCTACTCACTTCCTTACCTCCCCAGGAACGCTGAAGCTTTGATGCTTGTCAGTGCAGAGCAATAAAATTGGCTGACTCCGCCCCCTCTGGGGCCAGGCCTCAGTGTCAGCGGGCTGCTGGGTAAATCAAGTTTGCTCAGCAGTTTCACCTCTCCCCTCAGCTTGGCGCTGTTTCAAGCCGGTTTATCTGCTCCCCAAAGCTATGAGGGGATCCAGGCAGCCAAATCCACAGGAGTTAAACCCCTCTCCACCTTCTGTTAGAGCCCTCCCTCACTCAGAGTATGCTCCCTCATGCCGGCAGGCAGCGGGAGTCGCAGATGTAGGATCCGCGGCTCCAGCCAGCCGTTTTCTGTGCGGGCGGGGCTCAGCCATCTGTGTTGACCACCACAGGCAGGCTCAAAACTCACGAATCTCCACCGATCACTCCACGCCATCGATCTGCCCACTGCTAGATGACCCAAGCTTCTCACTCTGTGCGCCCACAGCACAGACCCTCGGGCAGGACCCTGTCCACAATCAGCCATCCCCGGAGATCTATTTCATGAGTACCCACCTAGATCAACGCCACCTTGGTCCCCCCCTAAGGTAATTCTTAACAGTAATCCTTACCCTCATTTTGTCTTTTATTAGAAAATATAGTGAAAGTATTAATTTATATCTTTCATTGAGTGCATGCCCTTTGTGTGCGCTATATTACATGTAATAGATGCTCTTAGAGTTACAGTTTCCACCCTATATTCAAATTTTCTTCTACTGTTATCAGAACATACCATGCTATAAATTTACCTTAGATGACATAAATGAATCTTTTTTTGTTATTTAGGATACCGGGATGTCTGAAAGTTAATAAATTCTTCTTTGTTGTTGATAAACATGAAAGGGGCTATTCCTTGATAGGAATATGGAAGAAAATACATAAGTAACATAATAAGACTCAATGAAATTCATTGCCAACAATTGAAATTTCCTTATCTTAACTCTACTCTTTTCAACTAGAATTCCTCTTGTAAATACTATGCAATTAAAACTATAGTGTGCTAAATCATTTTACATTAATCAATATA